>VMDO01009303.1:0-78184 GCA_007922755.1 Pedetes capensis | reverse complement strand
CTCTTTAGAGTATTGAAAAGCAAAGATGTCACATTGAAGACGAAGGTGCGTCTGACTCATGCCATGGTATTTTCAGTGGCATCATATGGTTGTGAAAGCTGGACATTGAACAAGAGAGACAGAAAAAGAATTGATGCTTCTGAATTGTGGTGCTGGAGACGTCTATTGAATATACCATGGACTGCCAAAAGAACCAACAAATCTGTCCTAGAAGAAGTGCAACCAGAGTGCTCCTTGGAAGCAAGAATGGTCAAACTGCCTCTTACATATTTTGGACATGTAGTCACGAGAGATCAATCCCTGGAGAGGGACATCATGTTTGGGAGAGTGGCAGGTCAATGCAAAAGAGGAAAACCCACCACCAGATGGATTTACACAGTGTCTGCAACAATGGGCTTAAACATAAATACGATGGTTTGCCTGACACAGAATTGGGAAGTGTTTCAATCTGCTGTACATAGGGTCACTATGAGTCAGACTTGATGGCACCTAACAACAACAACAACCCTTATTCTTTACCTCACAAGGTACAAAAGTCTTTTTTGTTCAAATTCTATTCTTGAAGTTATGATAAAAGTCTAGGGAATAAATGGTCATAAAATTCTGCATGTTTCTACTCCTGATGGGCTTGTGAAGTATAAACTTTTCCCAAAGAAGAATTTAAAATCAAAACTGAAATGGAAAAGCTAAACCAGATGCTATTCTTCCCATGTGCTATCAAGCAAACTGACAAATTATGATTGTTAAATCCTTATTACTGTCAGTGCTGAAAAGAACATAATTTAATTTTCAGATTCCTTGGTGCAGTTCAAGAAAAGTCTTATAGACATTATAACAACTGGACCCAGAATATTCATCTTAAAATATCTGAGTGCTAGCTCATTTCCCAAGTGTCACAGTGTATTTAAACAAAATTTGTCTTCAAATAATTTTCTGTGTAGTTTGAAAGACTACAGTGTGTGCATGTGCATGTGTGTATTTAAAAGCAAGCACCTATGCTTATATACACATATATATAATAAGAACAACTATGTGTGTGTGTGTATATATATATATATATATATTCACACACACACACACACACACATACACACACACACATATAGTTGTTATGTGCCATTGAGTCAGGTCTAACTCCTAGTGATCTTCATATGGTTTTCAACAGCTGATTGTTTCACGAGTGGATTGCCAGGTCTTTTTCCCATTTTTGCAGTGCTGGGGATGGAACCCAGGTCCTCAGAGAGAGTGTGTGCATATATACACAGATATACACAATAAGAATAACTGTGAATAGCTAATACTTTCAGGAATGTTGTACACCTAAATAGTAAAGAAGCACGTCTCCAGTATCTAGGGGCAGAAAATTGTTCTTAAATGTTTTGCGCCATGCCTTATAAAACTTCATAAACAAAGATTGTTCAAAGAACATAATTTAAAAGATTAAATGACTTAGTCCAAATGAACAAGTATCATCAATTTAAAATTTTTGAATTTATTATCTGGGGGAGTAATTGGGAAAAGGAAATGCCAAAAAGAAAATGTTTGAGGATAAGTCAATTTGGCCCTTTTCACACTTTAATCCTGCTTCAACTCATGTCTTCTCAGTGATGTACTTGTAAATATTCAGCAACAAGCTCTCTGGCAAAAAAGTCCTGGTATATAGTGTTGTGAATTCCCTTGGTATAAATACAACCACGTAACTAATGTCAAGCTACCAGCTGATGCAGGGTTGGAAAGAGATGTACAGCTGCACATTATTGAGTACAATCACCACCAAAAACACATACAATAATCTCAAGAACAACGAGTAAAATATTTTAAAAATAGGAAATATTGAGCTTTGAGTATTTCTTATCTATGTTTTATGTGATTCATTTAATTGCATGGCTATACAAATTATCTGCAATCATGACTGTGTTTAACAATTGGCTCACAAAATTTCATAGTTGGCTTTCATAAGCCTGTAGAAGCTAGTTCCCACATAATATTGCTTTAGGCCACATAACAGATCAAGTTTTCTCCTAAATGCAGTGTGGAAACCCATTAGCACGATTTAAGAAAGAGAGAGAATGTATCATATTTTCATTTTCGAAAGCTCATTTGTGCAGCTGTGTGGGGAATGAGTTGGAAGGGGATGAGAGAGGAAATGCAGAGCCAATTAGAAGATTATTGGGCCTGCTCTAGAGGCACACTGATCTCCTGTAATATGGGCTGCAAAGGATAGAAAACCATTTTCTTCTTACTTCAGTGAAAGTACACTTAGATATTTTTAAGAAAAACACACAACAAGAAATGAAATGCAAAAATTATGAGAACTAAATGAACTACCAGAGCGTAGATCTACCTCCTACATAAGCACTAACCTCTAGCCACCAAATGGCTCAGCTTGTCAGGTCAGCTTCCACAAAAACACAGGCCTAATCATGTTTTTACTTATTTATTTCTAATTTTTTAGTTAATTTACTTAATGGGTTTCATTATGACATGTCCATGCATGCACATCATTGCACAATGCTTATGTTTACCTCCATTGTTATCCTGCCATAAATGCCCTTTGAACCCCCGAGTCCCCTTCTCCCCAACATTGGTCCCCCTTCAACTTACATGTCTTGAGGGTGTGTATGTGTATGTGTATATACATATTTATTGCTGTTTGGTGCTGTAAAGTTGGGTCCAACTCATAGTGACCCTATGTACAACAGAAGAAACACTACCTGACATTGTGCCACACCCAGCACTATCATCAGTGCTTCTCTGCTATTCATAGGGTTTTCAAAGGCTGATTGTATTTTAGCAGTGGGCTGCTAGGTACTTCTCTCAAGCCTACAGCACCTGGTATTCCCAGGTAGTTTCCCACCAAAGTACTAACCAGGCCTGACCCTGCTTAGCTTCCAAGATCTGATAGGATTGGATGCCACACTGGTATGGCTGCAGACACATATTTTAATATTGACTATTTATTGAAATGAAACATCCATGTATAAGAAAAAACATGTAGTGTTTGTGGGTGTGGTTAATTTAGCTTAAAATGATGGTCACTAGTTCCATTCATTTTCCAGAAAATGTCATCATTTTGTCCTTATTTATGACTGAAGAAAACTCCATGGTGTATATATGACACATTTTCCTTATCTACTCATGTGTTGAAGGATATCTAGCTTGATTCCGTATCTTGGCTATTGTCAATAACCCCACACACAATAAACAGGGATAAACAGGTATCTGGATGATATTTTGACTTATACCCCTTCAGATACATACCCCAGAGTGGTAGAGCTGGGCCATATGGCAGTTCTATTTTTAGTTTTTTGAGGAACCTCGATATTGATTTCCGTCATAGCTACACCAACCTACATTCCCACCAGCAATGTGTAAGGGTTCCTTTCTCCCCTGATCCTTGCCAGCATTTGTTGTTGTTTGGGTGATGTTAGCCATTCTGACTGGGATGAGATGACATATCAGATTTTGAACATTTTTTCATATGATTTTTGGCCATTTGCACTTTTTCTTTTGAGAACTTTCGCTCAATTCATTTGCCCAATTTTGGATACTTGCTTTTGGGGTGTTTAATTTTTTGAGTTATTTATATATGATAGAGCCTGCAACTGTAGCCCTGTGGCATCTGATCCTGTCAGATCTCGGAAGCTAAGCAGGATCGGGCCTGGTTAGTACCTGGATGGGAGACCACCTGGGAACACCAGGAACTGTAGGCTTGGGAGAAGGACCTGGCAACCCCCTCCCAAAAATCAATCTGCCATTGAAAACCCTATGAACAGCAGAGAAACACTGACAATAGTGTTTCCCCTGTTGTACAGAGGGTCGCTATGAGTCGGATACCGACTCAACGGCACCTAACAACAACAACAATAATATATGATAGATATTAATCCTCTCTCTGATGTATAGCTGACAAAGATTTTCTATTCTATAAGCTATCTCTTCACTCTGATAATTGTGTCTTTTGCATGAATAAGCTTGTTCATTTTTAAGTGCAATCCCATTTATCAATTCTTGCTATTCTCAACTGTGCTATTGGAGTCCTTTTCAGAGAGCCCTTGCCCATGCCTATGTCTTAAAGTATTTCTCTATGTTTTCCTCTAGAAGTTTCAAAGTTTTGAGTACTACATTAAGATCTTTGATCCATTTTGATAAGATGACAGGGAGGGATTTAATTTCAATTTTCTACATGAGGATATACAGTTCTCCCAGCACCTTTGCCAAACATCAGGTGGCTATAGCTACATGGGTTTGTTTTCAGATCCTCTATTCTATTCCACTGGCCTACAGTCTGTTTTTGTGCCAGCACCATGCTGTTTGTATAACTATTGCCCTGTAGTATAATTTGAAATTAGGTATTGTAATGCATTGCTCTTTCTGCTCAGAATTACTTTAGCAATTTTGGGTCTTTTGTGCTTCCATATGAATATTAGGATAATTTTATCTACTTTTGTGAAAAATGCCATTGTTTTTTGATGAAGATTGCATTAAATCTGTAGATTGCTTTCAGTAAGATAGCCATTTTCACAGTCTTAGTTCCTTTAAGAGGTCTTTCCATCTTCTAGTGTCTTCTTCAATTTCTTCCTTCGGTGTTTTAAAGTTTTCATTGTAGGGATCTTTCACCTCCTTGGTTAGATTTACTCCTAGGTATTTCATTTTTCTTTTGAAGTTAGTATGGGATTGTTTTTCTGTTTTTTTTTTTTTTTTTTTCTCAGCCTGGTCACTACTGGTATACAGAAAAACTACTGATTTTTGGATGTTGATTGTGTATCCTGCACTTTGCTGAAAGTATCAGCTGTAAGAGTTTTATGGTTGAGTGTTTAGGTTGTTTTTTTTGTTGTTGTTGTTGTTGTTTTTTTTTTTTTTTTTTTTTTTTGTACTGGGGGTTGAACCCAGGGCCTCACGCCTGCATGCTTTGCAAGAGCTGGACCACTGAGCTGTGTCCCTAGCCCATTATTTTTACTTTTTGAGACAGGGTCTCACTAAGTTACACAGACTACCTCTGGTCTTGAACTTGCAATCCTCCCGCCTCCGCCTACTGAGCTGCTGGGATTACAGGCGTGCACCACTGCACCCAGCTGTTTAGGGCCTTCTAAATATAGGATCATATCATCTGCAAATTGGGATAATTTGACTTCTTTCTTTCCTATTTGCATCACTTTTATTTCTATCCCTTGATTCATTGTTGTCAAAGAATTCAATTACTATATTGAACAGCACTGGAAAGAGTGGGCACTCTTGTCTCATTCCTGACTTCAGAAGCAATGCTTTCAGTTTTTCCCCACTAAGTATGATGTCAGCTATAGGTTTTTCACATGATTGTTGTTGTTGACCCTTACAGGGTTTTCAATAGCTGATTGTTTTCGAGATTGCCTCTGGAGTGGATTGCCACATCCTTCTCCCATTTTTGTGGTGCTGGGAATTGAACTCAGGACCTCGGAGACTGCATAGTGGCGCTCTACCAACTGAGCTAAATTCCAGCCCCAGGCTTTTCACATATTGCCTTTATTATGGTGAGCTATGTTCCTTCATTTCTTAGTTTCTTCAAGGCTTTTATCATGAAAGGATGCTGAACTTTGTCAAAGACCTTTTCTGCATCTATTGAGATGTATATAGATATATACACACACATACACATATATATACACATATATACACACACAAATATATGTACACACACACATATAAACACACACATATGACAAAGCCACACCCAAAAAGATAAGGCAGGCTGCCCTCGTATACATATATGTATACATATATATGTATATATATATACACATATATGTATACATATATATGTGTATATATGTATATATGTGTGTATATATATACACATATATGTCTATATATGTACACACATATACATGTATATATGCATATTTACTTCCATCTTCTGGGCCCCTATTGTCTTAAAGTAATATTTATTCCCTTGGATACCTTAGCCACTAAATGGCTTCCCAGACCTGGGCACTTTGCACAGGCACCAGCCATTAACGTTTCTCCTCTTTCACAGGCCAGTTCTTTCTTGTCATAACATTTTTATGGAGCTTTGCAGTTGACCCAACACTTCCATCTACTTTATCTATTTTAATCTCACATGAACCTTTTATGGTGGGGCAGTCGGCACTTTTACTTTCACTTAGGTGTACTTCCTAACGTGTGGGGATTTCAAAGTTTAGAATCCTAAATGGTATAACATTTCAACCAAAGAAGTCAAAGCACCACATTTTTCCCTACATGCACAATGTTACATACAACGTCATTAAAACACACCTTATCATTAATATTTTACTTGTACTGGAGGCCTTTAGGCTGAATTGCAGAGACTTCCCAAGGGGTGGATAGGTATTTGGATAGTTTTAGAGAAGATGTTCCAGGCCCCAGACTTCCATTCACATTGTTTCCTAAAATTGATTAACTTGACAACTTTGTTATCAAAACGATCTTCTCTGTAATTTTTTTTCTTGATTCTTCTCCTTTATAAAAAGAAAAGCATACCTATTACCTGATCCTAATGTCATCATGCTCTGTGGTCCTGGAGTTGAAATATTTCTTAGTGTCTAATATTAGGGCAATATGAAATATTGTTATAAGTGTTGGGAGCATGAATGATCTAAATTACTGGGCAATAAATCCTTTCACAGGGCCTGTACTTTCCAATTGCTGAATTTCAACAGAATTGAAGGAGATTCTGATTAAGTTGTTGGCTCATACATAATTAAAATAAATTTTATATGATAAATCACTAGGATATATAACTTGGAAAGTGTTCAAAGACTCTTGTGTCATTAATATAATAAAACTACTTCCATTCCATCTATATTTTTATGTGGACTACATTTTTTTAGCCCTCTCATCCATAAAAACAAAAATAGGAATAGAATCAATGCCGAATCTTGGCTCAACTAGCAACAAGACACATTTATCTACAGATATAAGCTTCATACATCTTATGAAGAGATACTTTTCCAATAAAATTTTCCTTTACGTTAATAATAATTTATCAAAATTTGTAAGATAGTTAAGTTGTTGCTATTGCATTTTACTATAAAATAGAATGAAAATTCAGTTCAAAATACTTTTTAAACATAACTTTATGGTTCCAGGAAATTTATAAAAAAATTTATATGCATACATTTATATTGCAGATATGAGATAGTGTGATCAATAACAGACTTCAAACATAAAATATATGCTCTTAAGAAAAAAATTCTATGGGAAATGAAAATAAGAGCTTAAGGAGATAAAATTGATGTGAATTTCTCTTAAAAAGAGCTTGTCTATGTATTTTAGCATTGGATAATAATGGTTATCCAATCACTATGGTATACGGATTTCTTGGAACCAATTTAAGAATGATGTAATACTTTTATTTATAATTGCCGATATTTGATATTCATAGCACTCTAGAAATTATAACATTTTAAAGTATTTAAAGTTATCACAGAAGATTTTCAGATATCAACTTAAAAAATTTGTCAGGGGGCACATAATTTTTCAAACTTCTTTTTGGTCATATATGGGAAGAAATTATTAAAAACTTCTGCTTTTCACTCTCAAACATTAGCTTGAACACCCTTAATGTACTTTTTAACCATCTCTATCCCTCTAATAGCAGCTTTGTTTTTCCTCCCCAAAGACGCACAATTCTTTTTTAATTGCTTCAAGAAGGTTATTGTATATACAGGTCAAGCAGGAAATCAGCAAAGCATGTGGCTACTTGCCTGCTGAGCAGTTAACAAGGCTCCCAGCCTAGCTCACTGGCTCATTTCTGTACCATAGCCCCTTTCTACAAGAGCCTCAATTTCACGCCTGAACGAAATTACAAATCACCACGTGTCACGGTCCTTCATGGTCACTTGCACAAGGGTGACATCATGAACATTACATTTGTAAATACTATGGATCTATTGAAATTACCATTTACAGATGAAGAAACTGATATTCCGAGAAGCTAAGTGATTTGCCCAAATTTGCACCGCTGGTAGAAGGCAGATCCAGGTCTCAAATCTATGGGTAGGTTTATACTAGGTGTGAATATATATTTATATACTGGTATGTTTGTGTGCATATACGCCCAAACTCAGGCTAGTGGGACTTTATGTCTCAGCATGCTCTCACCCCAGAGGCCACATGTCTGATGGTCAGAGAAGGGGCCTTTCCAGATGGCTTCCTTTGTCCTGCAGGAAGAGATAGAGAGATGAAGCCCTGGAGGACAACACACCATATGCTCTCTGTGAACCACTAATCTGATCTTTAATGCTATAGATGGAGAGTATAGACAGAGGCTAAGGAGCTGCTTTTCATGCAGGACTCTGCATGACATCAAGACAGAGAGAAGTTGATTTGAACTCGGGGAGAAGAGGGGTGTTTTCCCCATCTCTGCACAGAACACACACTCCCTTAGCCCCTACAAGTATAGCTGCTTTGGGAGCATCAGGAGAGGGCAACTTGCCTGGAAAGTTGTCATTGAAATGGTGCGTAGAAGCAGGAACCATGAGGTTATACTCAGAGGGGTTCCAAAGCCCTGGGACACCAGTGATGGGCTAAAAGCAGAAAGGGAAGACGCAGCACATTAACATGCTAACCCACAGAATGATTCGAGACGAGGTGTAAGACTTCAGAATGCTGCCAGAAATGTTTCAGAGGCCTAGCATGTTATTTAAACAAGGTGAATTGATGGCCACACAAAAGCATGGAGTATTAGTCCTGCTTTGCTATCATTTGTACCCACAGGTTAGGTAGGCCTGGGTGTGTTCCTACTGTGTACACACATACTCAAACTCTCATGCATGTGACATTGTAATCAAAATATATCCCAGGTGAAAATGTATTTTAATACATTAGGAAATGCTTCTCATGTTCTTACTCTTGGCCTCATCTTTATCACCAAAGCTTATTCATTAAACAGACAGATACTTACTGAATATCTAGTGGGCTAAGCCTGCAGCTGTACCACTGTGGTGTCCAATTCTGTCAGATCTCAGAAACTAATCAGGGTCAGGCCTGGTTAGTCCCTGGATGGGGGACCGCCTGGAACACCAGGTGCTGTAGGCTTGGGAGAAGGACCTGGCAACCCACTTCCAAAAAACAATCAGCCTTTGAAAACTCTATGAATAGCAGAGAACACTGACAATACTATTTCACCTGTTCTATATAGGGTCACTGTGAGTCAGACACCTACTCAATGGCACCTAACAACAACATTGGGCTAAGAATAAAATGATGGACAGGAAACAAGTTTCTTAAATGATATGATTTCTAATAATGATAACATTAGGTTAGGGCTTCTCTACATGGACAAAAGAAATATCTCCATGGGAAGTTATCTGAGTAGGGACTTGAACCCATCATTTGAAGATTGACTGATTTATTTCTTCACCCTGACTGTAAGTTTGCATGACATGGGAGGCTTTATAAAGCTGACACATAGGCTCCATTAAAAATAATTTAGTTCAAAGTGTCTAGTGATGGGGGCTTGAACATTCATCACTTTAAGAGTTCCCAAGTGGCGCAGACTGCGGGGGGAGAGGAAGACCAACACCCTTGCAGGTATCTGGAAGCCCACTGCGGTGCAGAGCAAACTGGCAACAAATGGAGGCTGGCCACTGAGCAGGGGCTTTGGGGACATGCAGGCAGGCCATAAGAGGCCAAGGGACTCCATCTTTGTTTCCATCTCACCCCAATGGCCCAGTGGTGGCCACAGGGTGCACTGGGGAACGGGAACATCATCTACTTAAATAAACAAAACTTGAGGTGAGCTGCCGGCCACCCTGAGAAGTTAGCAGCTACTTTGTACACTTCAGCAACTTGGAATCCCTGAAAGGCCCACCCTCCACTATGGCACCATGCAGGAGGCCTGGAACTAGTGACCCTGGGAACTGTCCATGTCTGCACTGGGCAGAGAAACCCAGACACATAGAAGCATGGGTGAATAGACAGAGAGGCTTAGCGAGCCCAAGGGAGTGAAATGCTAGGGATGACCTGAAACCAGAGTAAGCTGCTAACAGCAGACAAACACCTGCATGGGCTGCTAATCTACTCAGGGGCGTGGGTCACAGCCGTGCACCCTCCAGACACAGGGTTTCCCAGGTTGCCCACCCATAGTATGGGCAGCAAACAGCACAGACTCAGGGAGCTAGGCTGTATCCACTCCAGAGAGAGAACTAATGTACAAGCTTTGGCAAAGCGCAGGGCCCGGGGGGCGGGGGGCAGCCTCTGGTGGCGCAGCACTTAGGGTCCTAGTGGGGATCCTGGCAATCTGTGGGTCAGTGGGTCCAGAACAGGATCAGTCCCACAGTGTATAGAGGGATTTGGAGGACATGTGCCCACTCTGAGAACTGATCTGGGACTACGGTGGGAAGCAAGGCCTGGGCTAGCTCTTTGGCAACATCTGCAGGGCAGGAGGGACTCACCAGAAACCAGGGCTGGGTTTTTGCCTTTGTTCTCTTTTACACTCTCCTCCACATCACTTTCTTTCTTCTACTTCCTTGGACGTCAACACCTTTCTTCACCACTTCACCAGGAAAGAAAACCTTCTTGCTAGACCTCCTGGAATGTTTGTGTGTGTGTGTGTGTGTGTGTGTGTGTATTATATATTACACAGATGGAAAATTTTACTGACTCTTTTCTTACTCATATCCCAATACTCTCCCCCTGCTAGCTCTTCTTAGTTATCCCTACTTGATCCTGTTCTTGCCTCTACTCCCCACCCACCTATCAGACCTTCATCTTCCTGCCATCAGTGTTGTTGTTGTTGTTAGGTGCCATCCATTTGGATCCGACTCCTAGCAACCCTATGTACAATAGAACAAAACTATGCCATGCCTGGCATTATTGTCAGTGCTTCCTTGCTATTCATAGGGTTTTCAGTGGCAGATTGTTTCAGGAGTGGAT
This sequence comes from Pedetes capensis, assembly GCA_007922755.1. NCBI lineage: Eukaryota > Metazoa > Chordata > Mammalia > Rodentia > Pedetidae > Pedetes > Pedetes capensis. The sequence goes on along the minus strand of VMDO01009303.1, from coordinate 67,288 downwards.
TATCAGGTCCTTCTCCCTAGCCTGCAGCACCTAGTATTCCCAGGAGGTCTCCGATCCAAGGACTAATCAGGCTGACCCTGCTTAGCTTCCAAGATCAGGCAGGAATACCTACAGTATATTCAATATTTACCCCCCAAACCTATTCATCACTATCCCTAACAACTGTTCCTCATAGATACTTCCCTAAAGAACACTGGGCCTTAAACAAGATCAGCCCTAATTACAAAAGTGTAACAGTCAGTTCACAAAAGAAGAAATACAAATGGCCAATAACCACATGAAAAAATGCTCCATATTCTTAACCATTAGGGAAATTCAAATCAAAACTACCCTGAGATTCCATCTTACTCCATTAAGAATTGCCAAGATCAACAGAATAAATAACAAGAAATGCTAGCAAGGATGCAGACAAAAAGGAATCCTCTTACAGAATCTGCAGGACCCCTATCCTAAGAAGCCCTAGGTTGGAGCCTATCTGGCTCACCTCGAGTCCTCATAAGGGACAGGTTGGGAAATCTGTCTTGCCCTGGCTAGGAAAGGCTAAGGGGCTTGAGAGGACTCCCTGGGGCATTGCTGTTAGAAACCAAGATGGCGGTCCCCAGGAGTCTTCTGGGTGCAGTCTCAGAGGGCTTCCCATTGCATATCCCTCCCCATAGGTGGACAGTGCACTGGACAATGCCACATTGAGAATATGTAAGCAATTGTATATAAGGCTGAGCCACTAAATACAATTTGAGTCACTTTCCTGAAAGTCTCTGGGAGTGGTTGTGTGTCTCTGTTGGCGCTTGCCCCTGGTGGGTTCATGGGACCTTGTCTTCCTCAGAGGCCTCCGGGACAAAAGATCCCCACATTCTTACACTGCTAGTGGATCTGTAAATTAGTTTAGCTACTATGGAGGTACCTGACAAAACTCAAAATAGAACTACTGTATGACCCAGCTATACCACTTTTAGGAATATATCCAAAGGAAGGTAAGTCATCAAACTACAGGGACACTTGCACTTCCATATCCAATGAAGCACTCTTCACAATCGCAAGATATGGAATTAACCCAGATGCTCATCAACAGAGGATTGGATGTTTAAAATGTGGCATATTTACACTATGGAATATTATTCTTCAGTAAAGAAAAATGAAATCATGTCATTTGCAGCAAAATGGATGGAACTGGAGAGTATCATTTTAAATGAAATAACCCAGGCTCAAAAAGAGAAATATATGTTCTCTCTTATATATGGGAGCTAAATCTACCTTAAACAGAAAAAAATACATATATACACATATACATACATAGGTAAGTGTACAACAATACTTATATACGGTTGGAAAGTACAAGTTGACCCAATATGAGCAGGGAGGGGACTCTTGGGGGAGAATGATTAAGTACTGTCCTCCACAAAAAAGTTTTAAAAGGTATTAGATACACACAAACTGATAAGGGAAGTTTTGTAGGAATGTGTTTTTCAAATTCATTGTTGCTGAAATGCAGAGAGATGTATTCTCAGATAATAGCTACTTAAAATTGTTGTTACTTGCTATATTTTTTTGCTATCTAATTTTACCATCTCTGTGATGTCCCTTCCCTGCTGTGGTATTCTGATTAGCCCTGTCTGTTGGAAAGAGAAAAGTAAAGAATCATTTATCCTCAAGAAGAAATATTTAGAAAATTAAGGCCAAGATTTCTAAAAATACATACACTGAAATTTATGCTTTCTTTGAGCACTTAAGATAGAATAGCTAGCAAATTTACCATATATAAAAATGCAGACATTGTTTGCCATGATTTGTTATTTTAGTTTACTGTAGTGACTGAAAAATGTTATGAAGAAGGATTATGATGCACCTGGCATGAAAATGGAATATTCATAAAGTCCAATCACTCCATTGAACATTAGGCAGCATATTGGAAGATCTATTAGAATTACCATTACTATTTGAATGCTATTCACAGTTTCTTTTTGAAAGAGGAGAAATATTTACTGTCTCCCATAAGCAAGGGATCCTAAGCTACCTATGCCACATGAAGCTGCACAAGTGCTCTTGGGAAAGCATATTCTGTTGGTCTTAGTTTATGAGCTACTAGAGATTGTGCTCCAGGCTACCACTCAGGGCACTGAGATCCAGTTCCTCAAATGATTCTCATCGTATTGTTTCAGTTTCTCCCAACTTCTCCAGAGGCAGACCTATCCCATGATGTAGAATATGGTGTTTGGAGCGAAATAGAATCTGACTTTGCTGCTTGCCAGCTAACTGACAAAAGATGGATATGCTATTGACTTTCTCAACCCTCTGGGTTTTCCTCACTGCACAAAATAATGAACAACACTTTCCCTTATGAAGTTTTGTGGTGATTTGCAGGGAAATCTGTTTTTCTTTTTAAAATTTTTTTTAGCCTCACATCAAGTACATAGCATGTTTTCTTTTTAATTTAGCACAATATGGTCAGTCATTGGACATATATAGGATAAAAATTACAGAACCTCTGTGTCCATTAACTCAAAACTCTATAATGACTTTATTTCAAAGTGATATTAATGAGTTTATTCTCCCTATATAAACTCATTAACACAGGATGGAGAAATCTCTGTCATCAGGCCTTGATTCATTTTAGCATAGTAGAATTTCTTGCCACACATTCTACCTTCTATCCTCACACATACCTGCAGCCATAGCACTGTGGCGACCGATCCTGTCAGATCTTGGAAGCTAAGCATGGTCGGGCCTGGTTAGTCTGTGGATGGGAGACCACCTGGGAACACCAGGTGCTATAGGCTTGGGAGAAGGACCTGGCAACTCACTCCCAATGTAGGGTCACTGTGAGTTGGACACCAACTCGACACCACCTAACAACAACATTCGCACACATCTATATAGTACTACTCTACTACTTATGTTTTCGCTTAAGCAAGCATGTCTTTTTAGTTCATTTGCCATTGCTATAACAACATACCTGAGACTGGGTACTTTATAAAAATAGAGGATATTTAAATCATGCTTCTGGAAGTTGGGGAGTCCAAGAACATGGTGCCAGCATCTGCTCAGCATCTGGTAAGGGCCTTGCTGCTGCATCATAACATGACAGAGAGCCTCACATGATAAGAGAGCAAGCCAACCAGAGAGAGCTTGCTTTTATTACAAAGTCACTCCCATGATAACCACCAATCCATTCAGGAGGACACAGCCCTCAGGATCTAGTCACCTCCCAGAACTCCCTCTTCTCCACATTGCTGTGCTGGAAAACAACCAATTTTCTAACATTTGAATCTTTGTGAGCCGTATTCTAACCAGAATAACACCAGTAGCTTTTGTTGTTGTCATTGTTGTTGGCATGCCTTTCATCATAGTTTTCTCCTTACCTGGATTTTGTCCACATAATATTCCAATCTTGTGGGCATTCAGGAGCATAGCAGTAATCCCAGTGACTCAGCAGGCTGAGACACGAGGATCACGAGTTCAAGGCCAGATGTAGCCTGTGCAACCTAGAAGAACCCTGTCTCAAAATAAAAAATAGAAAGGGGCTGTGGTATGGTTCTGTGGGAGAGCACTTCCCTAACATGCATGAGCCCCTGGATTCAAACCCCTGGTACTGCCAACAAAAGTCAAATCTATGAAAATTTTATTCATATTTCAAAGTCCAAAGCAAAGGACTATCCAACGAAATTGCCTTCAATTTCTGTAGTGAGAATATCTGCTTCCCATTCCTCTTGTATGGAAGGTAATGAAGCTGTTACATTACAGTTATTTATATAATGCTGCTTTGTACATCATATCATAAATACCTGGAGAAAAGAGATTTGGCATAGGCCACCATGGTGTCAATACTTTTTGATAGATTAAGTGACATAAAGTCATATGTTATCAATGTTACTAAGCCAAGATTTACATTGAAATAAGATTATACATTCATTGCTAGTTTTCTCTTGAAATTTTCACTGTATATTTTCAAATCAACAATTCACTTAAATACCTTTTAATCGACCTCTAGTTATATTAAAAATGTTGGTAACTCAGGATTATCATCCCTGAAAGCCTCAAAACTCTGTTTTGTTTTGTTTTTTCTATAATCAGAAGAGTGTCCATTTCTCTCTATCTCCCCTTCCCTGGGGAATGGCTGAGGACACAAGTTCAAAGCCTCCTACCCTGACTGCCACATGTAAACATATCTTCAAATCAACTGTGTTCACATTATTTTCATCTATTAAGACAATATGCACAAGATTTTTGTAGGAAGGGAAAATTTCATCATAAGGTTTTCTCCTGCATAATGGTTCATCTTTGCTGTGAAACAATGTCAGAAAAGAGGAGGATATCTTTCTGAATAAGACCATTTCATTTCTCTCCCTGGCCAAGAAACATCAAGAGGCAGCATCTAGCTGGTGTGAGGTGGAAGATATAATCACTGTTGTTAAGGAGCTATGCTTACTGGTGGAGCTCAGTGATGTGTCACTTGAATCAGCCCCAGTAGCTGACAATTCCATTTGTGCCCTTTTCAGGAAAACCTATTCAAGATATTTACAACTCAGATATGCAGGTTGGTTCTGGTATTATATGCCCTATATATTCTTTTCAATCATTTTTGTCCCATGTAAATGTAAAAATAGATTTTTATTGAGGTTTCAGGGCATCTTTGGTGCCACAGTAGCTCAAGAAGAGCCTTTTATTTTTTAAAATAAAATTGTAAATGTCCTAGGATTGTCATGTACAGGAGACTAAGCTCTTATGCTATTTAAAAATTTTATGTGATCATAAATCTGTTCCATAGTCAAGTTATGATTTTATAATACATTGTAACCTTTTCCTTTCTCACTTATCCCCTTTTCTAAGGATCATACATGCACTATTAGCTTTATTTTGTCTAGAAAAAAGGGTATTTTTTAATTTGGAAAACACTCTGCTCTTCATTTTGTTCATCAATGACATTTATATTAAGTGAATGACATTTCTATGGTGATCAGTCATCAGAATTTGAACTAGAATACAAGATTACAACTAACAAAAACAGTATAGCCAAGTAGTCCTGTCCAGTGAAGTGCCCCTCATCTGTGGGTTATCTTACAATAAGTGCATAAGCCCAAGAAGGGATCAGTACTAATTTCTCCTGGGTTACCATCAATTTAGAATGTAGTATCTCATGAATTTCTATATACCTGGACTTTATAGTCCCTTCTTTCACTCAAGTAAGCAAGTTTAATCTATCTTGATGGCAAAATATTTCTAAGAACAGTTTTAAAATTATAGAATAGCTTCTGTGCTTCAGAACTATAATCTGAGAACATTTTGCATCTGCTTTGGAGCATTTTTCTTCTAAAATTTTTTGGTACTTAAATTCACTGCTGCTATAAATCCATTTAGTTTCTCTGGTTGGGAGTGACCAGTGATAAAGTACCTATACTGAGGCTGTACACAGATACTCAAGGACATATGATATATTTTAAAAGCATATGTACATATGTGTATCTATGTTGGAAAATAATACAAATTATTGCTTGAATATTAAGCTCAAGTTGCTTAGCCATTACAAAGAAAAATTTTTATCCTGTGTATAAACTTATTCTTTGGATCTGCAATGGTCATTCTTTTTTTTTTTTTTTTTTTTAATTTTCATTTCCAAAGATCCACTGTTTGATTCTCAAGGTGGACTAGGGCAGCCAATGTGAGTAGATATCCCATCTCTGGAAGCTAGATGAGGAACAAATAACAAAACAACACAAAGGATTGCTTCCACTTATAACTCAGAACTTTCAAGGAGAGCATCAGGAGTTAGGGGGACTTGAAGATCAACCATGGCACGAAGGATCAAGAATAAAGAACAGCCAAGGAAGCAGTAAGGTGCCATGGCGATGCAGTCAGCAGCGTCCTGAGGCAACTCTGTTTGGAGATTCACTTGGTAGCCTAGAGTGGTTCCAGGCTAATTCTTGAGTCTAGTTTTTCATCCTTCCCAAGTGTTTGTATATTTTCAACTCATTCTTATTCCACTCAAATTAGAATAGTCTCCTGCTATTTCAGCCCAGAACTCTGTCTGGAACTTTTTACAGAATAGCAGCAGCCCCAGCCAGGCTTCAGTAACTGCATGTATGCTTCTCATGAGGTCTTCTCAAGAGCTAACTGGACGCGCTTCCAAATGTAATTTAAAACATTCCAGAAATGGAATGGATTGCATTTTGATTTTAGGTCCACATATATAGGAGTGAGGATATAAAAACACAATCCAAAAGTAGACCTCATTACAAGAAAGCAAACTTGGACAATGTGACACGAGTTTAGATCCAAAGAATCTTCCATGACCACTTACTTAACTTTGTGACTTGGAGCAAAGCACTTTCTATCTTTACACAATTGTCTCTTCATCTGTACAAGAAGGGTAATACCAGCTGCAAAGACTGTCTCACAGGGCTGTTGGGAGGAATACAAAATAAACATAAGGCAAGCAAATAAAAGTATGATTAAAGTAGCTGTATTGTTATCATTACATTTATAATTGTATAACACAAAAGTAGCATGAAATTGATCTCATTCCCATTTTATAATAATTTTTCAGAATAATCCATAAAATTTCTAGTCTTCTAGATGGATGCCATGGCACATGTCTGTAATCCCAGAAACACAGGAAGCTGAGGCAGGAAGATCCCAAGTTTGGGACTAGGGACAGGCTAGTCAAAAAAACAAAACAAAACACACACACACACACACACACACACACACACACACACACACACACACATATGGTTAGGGGTGCAGCTCAGTGGGTAGACCAGTTGTCTAGCATGTGTGAGGCTCTGGGGTCAACATGTCATTTTTGAAAAAAAAAAAAAAAAAGGCCTATGGTCTACTCTTTTAATGTAGGTGCAGGCTTACCTTAATGGGAAAAGAGTAGCCTTTTTATGTTAGAGATGGGCCTGAGTCTAAATCTCAGTTTTATAGTTGATTACCTGTGTGATTGGTGACAACTCAAACTCTCTGAGCATAAGTATTCTAGATACTACAACAGTATAAAATAGAAATGGATGATGCAAGACAAATAATATATACTTTAATAAAAGTTTATCTACATATATTTAAATAATTATGGGTCTGTGAGTATATACATGCTAAATCTGCTTTTCGTTACCTATGAGACAGAGGAAAGCTCGTGCACTTCTCTGAACTCAGTTTTGTCATGAGTAAAATGGAATTCATAAAAGCAACTATCTCAGAGTTTTTTAGACCATTAAATTACTTAATACTGCAAAGGCATTTAGGACATTACCTGGAAAACAGTAAGCTGTCAATAACTATTAGTTATTATGATTACAACCCGCATTATAACAACCTATGTTATACAGATGATACAACTCTGCTTGCTGAAAATGAAGAGGATTTAAAACATTTAGTGATGATGATCAAAGAACATAGCCTTCAGTATGGATTGTGACTACATATCAACAAAACAAAAATCTTTACAACTGGGTCAGTATGCAACTTCACAATAAATGGAGAAAAGATTGAGGTTGTCCAAGATTTTACTTTACTTGGTTCTACAGTCAACACCCATGGAAGAAGCAGTCAAGAAATCAAGATACATTGCTTTGGGAAAAGCTGTGGCAAAAGATCTCTTTAGAGTACTGAAAAGTAAAGATGTCACATTGAAGACAAAGGTGTGCCTGATTCTTGCCATGGTATTTTCAGTTGCATCATATGGTTGTAAAAGCTTGACATTGAACAAGGGACACAGAAGAATTGATGCTTTTGAATTATGGTGCTGAAGATGTCTATTGAATATATCATGGACTTCCAAAAGAACCAATAGATCTGTCCTAGAAGAAGTGCAACCAGAGTGCTCCTTGGAAGCAAGAATGGCCAGACTGCGTCTTACATATCTCGGACATGTAGTCAGGAGAGATCAATCCCTGGAGAAAGACATCATGTTTGGGAGAGTGGCAGGTCAGCAAAAAAAAAAAAAAAAGAAAACCGTCCCCCAGATGGATTGACACAGTGTCTGCAACAATGGACTTAAATATAAATAAGATCGTGTGCCTGGCACAGAATCGGGAAGTGTTTTGATCTGCTATACATAGGGTTGCTATGAGTCAGACTTGACGGCACCTGACAACAACAACATTATGATTATTTTTGGTCAAGGATCTTATACAACATCTGTCATTCACTAGACACTGAATGAATGATTATGCTAATAACTAGATTTTTCCTTTCATAGATAAATAATCCCAACATCTAATCCAAACTTATTCCATCAGCTCAAGGAGATAAAGTAGAAGGTGCACACTCCTAGTTTATCTTGTTCTCCATTTACTTAAGAAGATGGAGACTTTCCCAGTCTTATCACCTGCCAAGCATTTATTTGCCATCCACCAAGATTAACTTTAAAATTCAGCAGATGCCAATGGGACCATAGCCACTGTGGCTTCCGGATCCCATCAGATCTTGGAAGCTAAGCAGGGTCAGGCCTGGTTAGTACCTGGATGGGAGACTGCGGGGGAACACCAGGTGCTGTAGGCTTGGGAGAGGGACCCAGCAGCCCACTCCCAAAAATCAATCAGCCACTGAAAACCTTATGAATGGCAGAGAAGCACTGACAATAGTGTTTTGCCTGTTGTACACAGGGTCGCTATGGGTCAGACAGTGACTCAACGGCACCTAACAACAAGTTGACTTCTAAATAGATAATTCTGAATAATTATAGGCAGCTTGTTTGCTGAGTGGAGTGTACATGCTTGGTGTACTGATAACTCACAGCAATGTGCACAGATTTCCCTGGGCCTTGGGAAGAGGAGTGCAGATAATATAACAAATTATCCAGTTTTTCCCTTATCTCCTGCGTCTCCTGGATCTGCTCTCTCACTTGGGCCTCACCCCTGTGGTGGGTATCCTCACTCTGTCCGAAGCCATCCCTAAGGTGAATGTGGCCCTTTTAACAGTCATTTTCATTTAATTTTCTCCATTGGAGCAGTTGAAAAGCAATGTCTTTATTTTGAATTTATTTTAATATCTGCACTAATTTTTCCCACATTTGCTGTTTGTGTTTCCTTTGCAAATTGTCTGGCCTTTGCTTATTTTTTATAGGAACATTTTGCTCGGATGGTGTTCCTTATGTCTCACTATAAGTTCCTTGTAAATTCAATATGTTACTAATATTTTGTCAGTTATATGGAAAATTTATCTCTAATTTTATACGTGGTATATATAACATATAAGAGATTTATTTTTTCAGGAGTTATATTCATCAGTTTTTAAATTTATGAATCTTGCCCATATGAAAACCAGATAAAATAACAATTTTTAAATTTTCATTATAAAAATACAGATTCTCATTTCAGAAAATAAAGTAAAAACACACAAACTGGAACATAAAAATTATATGAAGTTTCCTCTCAGAGATAGTCAACATATTTTATATAGAGATATTTAATACTTTTAAATTAAAATTTGAATCATTTTATGTTCTTGGCATAATTAATATGATATTATACTCATTTTCTTTCCACATATTCTCTGAAAGCTTGACAATAAGGTTTATTTTATAGAACACATGGTTAACTATACTCAACAGTGTTTTTCAGCATTACTATACATGCAATTAAATAAAATTATTGTTGTTATCTCACATTTAGGTGCTATACAGGGCTGTCCATGTCAAAGACACTCTGTCAATAATCAATACTTGCAATTTGAAGCATTAGCTCTATGATTCATGATATGGTAATGCATGATATGCAAGCATCTTTGTTATTTGAATCCAACCCTTTGTCAGAAGTGTATTGAATAGAAAATCTGGAAAGGATTAAATCTTCTTTTCCAAATTTCAAATGGAAGAAACAAAAACAAATTCTACTATTCTAAAACATGCTCAAACACTGTTCAATACTATAGAAACTATTAAGTAATTTATCAAGAATTTCTGCAAAATGTAAATCATACAAAATACCAATTGTGTAATTATTTAGTATTTAATTAACTCAGTTCAAGGGGTGTTTGAGCATAGTCCACAGTATCAGCTTCAAATTGCATTTCTCTTCTTTAATGCACCAAATATAACTGTCAGGTAAATATATTAAAATAATAAAGATGTAACCAAATACAAATAAAACTTAACAAAATAAAATGAAGGTATCAGGCGATTAAAAAATAATTACCATCTTAAGAGTTTACTTGAGTGAAGTTTGGTGGGAATAAAAAGGAACAGGCAAAAGTAGTTGATCACTGCTGCTATTCAGGAATGGGTAAAGGCACAGGTTAGTGAGGTAGGGAAGGAATGAGGGCCCAAGGCAACTTCTTGGAAGTAGGAAACCAGAAATGGATTGCGAAAAACCATGCTTTGAAACTATAGGTGAAAACACAGGGGAAAAAAATGTTCAAATGCACATCTGCTGCTGGTCATAATGGAGCGGGGAGACCTGATTTACTTTCCCAGCTTTAAAAACCGTAAAACAAACGCAATATATGAAGCAGCAGGAATCAGAATTTAGCAAACAGCTGGCACGGAACTTGGATGCCTCACCGAGAAAAACAAATGATGTGATCCTCACCATTGCACAGGCTTCCTGCCTGCCTCCAGGGACTGAGGCCACAGCGGAGAAGACGCGCACACAAAGCCGAGACAGGCCTGGGGGTGAAGGGCCAAGAAGCTGCAATTTGGGTCAAAGAATATTTGCGATGAGAGAGGAGCATAGAAAGCAAGCTGCGGGAACCTAGATACTGAGCTGTGCTTGCGTGACTGCGGACGATTTGTGGCCAAGGAGGAAAGTCGGTAGGCCTAACAACCATGGAGCGCAGAAGGCTACAGTGGTGTGAAGTCCCCGTGGCCAAAGTGGAAAGACTCACAACACGTGGGTTGTTGCGCAGGGGCCCTTGAGCAGAATGGTCTTGTTCGCAGGCTGACAGTCCCAACCCAAAGCCTTCTATGACACTACCATGTCAGACTTTCCAAGCAAGCCTCAGAAAGACCCAGCGGATATCACACACCTTAACTGAAAGCCAGCAAAAACGTTATCTATCTATCTATCTATCTATCTATCTATCTATCTATCTATCTATCTATCTATCTATCTATCTATCTATCTATCTATCCATCCATCCATCCTGGGAGTTTGAACCCAGGACCTTGCACATCGTTTGCAAGTGCTCTACCTCTGAGCCGCACCCCCAGCCCTTATTCATTTTTTAAATCTTGAGACAAGGTCTCACTAAATTGCACAGCCAGCCTCTGGTCTCAAACCCCTGCCTCCGCCTCCCAAGTCACTGGGGTTACAGGTGTGTGCCACCGCGCGTGGCTAGAAATACAATTAAATACAGCTTGGAAAAACAAACGAAACAAACACAACAAACCAAAACAGAATTCCTACCACCAGACAACAAATACAAATTCCTCAGTCATGCAAATGACAGAAAATATGACCTACTATTAAAAGAAAAACCAATCAATAGAAACAGACTGAAAAATTGTAGAAATAATAAACAGCCTGTTAAAATATATATATGTACATATTTTTACAACTCACTCTCTCTCTCCATATATATATATATTCATAATATATGAATATATATATATTAATATATATTAATATATATATTAAAAATATATATATATATGAAAGAGAACTTAAGAGTGTGTGTGTGTGGAGAGACAGAGACAGAGAGAGAGAGAGAGAGAGAGAGAGAGAGAGAGAGGCACGTTGTTTCCTGTACCTGAAGGAAAACAACCACAGTAAGGAGAGAAATGACAGACTGAAAAATAGACACCACATTGATCTTATAGAGATGAAAAATAGAATATCTAAAAATATAAAAACAAATACCTTACTAAATGAGACCATCATTGTTGTTGTTGTTGTTGTTGTTGTTGTTGTTGTTAGGTGTTGTAGAGTTGGATCCACCTCATAGCGACCCTCATACAATTTTCAATGGCTGTTTCTCAGGATTGTTTTGGGAGTGGGCTGCCATGTCCTTCTCCCATTACTAAATGGGATTAGCAATGATTAAGTAGTTTAAACACTACCAAAGGAAAAAAAAAGTGAACTTGAATACAAAGCAGTAAAAACTATTAAAATGAAGCACAAAGAGATAAAAAAAAGACTGCAAAATGTTCAATAGAGCTTAAATGCCTTGTGATACAATATTAAATATGTAGATCAGATGCTGTTCCAGAAGAGGCAAGGGAGAAGAATATTTGAAGAAATGATGGTGAAATTTTTCACAAGTTTCATGTTCAATATTAACCCACAGATCTGAGAAGCTCCATAAACTACAAAGAGAATAAATATAAAGCACATTTCTGTTCAGCAAAATCAAATGCTAAAAACTGGTGATAAGACAAAAAAAAAAAAAAGAGAGAGAAATCTTTACGAAAGAGACAAGATCCATTATACAGAAAGAAACAAAAATAAGAATTATAGTAATCTTCTCTTTGGATGCTAGCAAAATCAGAAGACAGTACATGTTTAAACTACTGAAGAAGAAAAAAGGAAAAAATCAGGCTCAAAATATATACCTAAAAGATATATCTCAAAACTGAAGGCAAATAATGTTCTTTCAAGCAAACAAAAACATAGAATCTATCACCAGCAAACCTATAATAAAATGAATTCTAAAAGGAAGTCCATGAAGAAGAAAGAAAATAATTCAAGATGAAAATTTAGACCTTGTGAAACAACAGCAAAACAAAGCTAATACACGTGTACATTTACATTTTTTTCAAAAAATTAATAAGAATTCATGAAATAACAATAATGTATTAGGGGATTTACATGTTTTTTTGAATGCGTGGGGATAGGAGGAAACATTAGGTGAGGAAAATGGAATTATATGGTAAATATGAGGGGCAGAAAAATCCAATTAACAGTAATTACATTATAAATAAACAGTATACACAGTACAACTTAAAAACAGTAATCAAGTTGTAAACCAAACAAACAACAAAAACTACCCCCAAAAAACTACCCATAGTACACTCACTTACATTATAGAAACCAAAGCATCTTAAGGTAAGAGCATGGAAAAGAAATATTAGAAAATAACCCTTCAAAAGAAACCAAGGTGACTATATTAATATCAAATTATGCAAACTTCCAGACAAATAATATTACCTAGGATAAAGAGAAATATTTCCTAGGGATAAAAACATTAATAGATAGAACTGAGAAGGAAGAAATAAATAAAAAATTGGAATTGGACACTTCCAAACTCAGTAACATATAGAGGAAATAGGCTGAAAAATCATTAAAGATACAAAGACCTTGAAAAATATTAGCAGTCAATCTGACTTAATTGATATTTATAGAACATGCCAACAAATATCAACAGATTATAAACACACTTTTCAAGTTCAAGTGAAACATTCACCAAGAACGACCAAATTCATTATAAAAAGCAATATTGAGTAAATTTGAAATAATATATTTTCTCTGACCACAAAGGAATTAAATTACAAACCAATAGCATGAAATTCCCCTGAATATAAAGAAATACTTGGAATTAAACATACAATTGCATAGGAAACAATTTGAAATGAATAAAATATATCGAATTGACAGCTGTATTAAAAGGGAAATTTATTGTGGTAAGATGTTTACTAGAAAAGAATAAAGCTCTCAAACTAAACATCTCAGTTCCTACTTTTAAAACCACTAGAAAAAGAAGAGCATATTACACCCAAATAAGCAGTAAAGGAAATAGAAAAGATAACAGCAATAATAAAAGCAGGAGGTATTACTATAAATCCTACTGGCATTAAAAAGAGCATATGGCATTAAATTTAAAAATTTAGATAAAGTAGAAAACTTCCTAAAAAAGTGAAAACTACACAAATATACCAAAAAAGGAAGAAAAAAGAAATAGAAAACCAGAATAACTCTAGATTATTTAAAGAAATCAACTCTCTAGTTAAAATGTTTCCAATAAAGATAACTCCAGGCCCAGATCAGTTCACAGATTTCTATCTAGCATTTATGAAAAAAAATTCTTAACTCTTTCAGAAAATTTATGCAGGAAGGATTACTTTTCAATTCATTCTATAAGATCAGCATAATATGGATCCTCAAATCATAAAAAGAAAACATATCCCTCAAAATCATTAATTCTCCCCCACATTGATCTGTAGAATGAATATAATCTCCCTCCAAAATCCACCTTGCTTTGTTGTTGTTAGGTGCTGTGGAGTGGAGTCATAGTGACCCTATCTATGACAGAATGAAACACTCCCCGACACTGTGCCATACCTGGCACTATGTCAGTGCTTCTCTGCTACGCATAGGGTTTTCAATGGCTGTTTTGAGATTTCTTTTGGAGTAGATTTCCATGTCTTTCTCCCATACCTTGCCCCAGGTATTCCCATATAACATAATTCTACTTCTAGAAATTTTCACAAAAAAAATGAGAACTCTTACTCAAATGCTTATAGGAACTGTACAGATCAACACAGATTCTAACTAGAAAAATTCAAAATTTCTATCAACTGGTGAATGAATAAACAAAATGTAGCATATCCATGTGATATAATACTATCCTGTAACATGAAAGAATTACTGATAATGTTCTAAAAGCATGGATAAGTATGAAAGCATTTTTCTTAATGAAAAGAATCACACACAAAAGATTAATTTTGTATTATTCCATTTCATTTATGTTGTTGTTGTTGTTAGGTGCCGTATAGTCGGCACCTAACTGACTCATAGTGACCTGCCTGTTTACAGTGGCCCCTCTCCTTTATGGGAGAAGGATGTGGTAATCCACTCCCAGCGCAATCCTGAAACAGGCATTGAAAACCCTAGGAGGGTTGCTATGATTGGACCTGACTCTACAGTACCTAACAACAATTTCTCCCTTAGTACAAAAAGAAAGACATAATTCTTACGTATCTGTGATTATAATATGATGCAAAAACATACAAGGCACCTTCTCAAAAGACAGTTTCAAATATTAGTACCTTCAAAATCTCCTTTGATCAAAATCTGTATATCTGTAATAGATTTACTGCCATTCCCTATTTTATACATATTTCTGTTATTGTGGCCTACAGTACCTTGGTTATGAATTCAGATATACTAGAGAATTAAATTCTTACCATACTCTCAATTTTCATGAGTAGATTCTCTACTCCCATCCCTTTTCTGAATTTTTTTCTAAAACATGTATTTTAACTACAGAAAAATTCCTTGATATGATTTTCAAATAATAATTTGAAATTTAAAAAAATCCTTGCTATTCATTTGCTTACAAAACATCCAGACTCTAAAGTTTTCATTTTTATGGGAAAATTTAAAGTACTAGTAAATATGTAAACAAGCTTAATAGTTATTGAAATTACTTTGGACACTTCATATAAATCTCAATGCAATGGTTGGGAAATTATGCATGATTGACAAAAAGCTTGTTACATCTGGTATACTGTTAATAGATAAAAAGAAGTAACAAGAAAGCAAAAAGTAAAATGAATGTTTGGGATGAAGTCCATTTCTTATTCAGATGCTCTTAGCATTACATCACAAACTTTAATATATTATTAAATGTTAAAAAAACACCTCCATGCCTATATTTAATTTTTAAAGTTAATTATAAGAAGTTATCATTATAAAACATCTCATAAACAGGTTCTTTCTAGCTTTAGTTATAATAGAAAGATACTGTTATCAGAAAGGCCAATAGAAGAATGTTTAAATTTAAGATGACATAATACTGTATTACCAATCCATTTGTGGTTACCTTGAAGTTTTAGAAAAGCCATATTTAAGCATTACTTGTTTTTAGAGTTCCGGATGAAATTGTCCTTTGGCTTCACTACAAGTAAGCGATTTAAAATATATTTATTAACCTTCTCTAAGCTTTTCAATAAAGTCATTGTGTTGTGCCGATGACATTTTTTTCTGTTGCATGACCACAAAGATCAAATTGACTTAAAATAAAATGCTTGACTCTGACCTTTGTTGATGAAATTCTGAGTTTTCTGAACAGTCTCTCCACAATAATATTTAGACATACAGCTACAAAGAAAACCTAGCCTAGTTGAACAATTTTTTTTATTGCTGTGGTGGTGGCTGTTTCTGGTTGCTCTGTCTAGATATTTGTAGAATTTTATCTTTGACTTTATGCACAAATTTGACAAGAAGTGTCTAAATGTGGATTTGTTGTCACCAAAATTGCTTGAAAGAATGGACATAGATCATTTCATCTACACAGCTGACCTCCTCCCCCCGTTTCTTTTTCCTTTCTTCCTCTTTCAAATAATTATTAACTGTAGAACCTTTAAAATTTTAATATATCTATTCGTGGCTTTTGCTTTATGTTTTCTAGCCTATTCTGAGCATCACCTACAGTGTTTGATTTTGAACATTCTTTGTCCCTTCAATTTTTCTGTTATTTTTATCCCTTAATCATTTTCTTCATTATTTTCAGAAATCATGAAAGTTAGAGCTTCACATCATTTTTCTACTACAATACTGCATAATATATTTTGCAGAATTTTATTCTTCTCCTGAAATTTTGTTGCCAAACTCCTTTAATTTAGCCACCACCCTCCTTTTTGTTGTTACTATTTTTAATCTGCATTTCTTTGCTTTGCACCTCTCATTACTATATTTTCTGGATCTGACCTCCTTGTAACTATCTTGCCCCGTGCTTTTTACCACGTCTTGCTCATTCTCTGGTGAACATTTAGATTTTCTTCTAGTTCTTTTTAGTCTCTCAACTTCAGAGATCTGTTAATCTCTTGGAGTCTCTAGGGTACTGCTTCATCTCACAGCATTTGCGTTATTTTCTCACTAATTTCACTTATGTCTTATCTTTTTACTCATCTTTGAAAGAGAGAAAGTCCAGGCAAAATTGTCATTTACCTGCAAACAGGTGGTATGGGCCTTCCTGGGCTCCACTCACTGACTACTTGATCCCAGAAAGTCTCTATTCACAACTATGGTACCTGGGAGGTGACAGATGGTCAAACCCAGACAAATACACATAATCTGTCCTATATCCAATGGTCCAGGCAACCCGATGCTGGTTTCCTAGATGCCTTAAAGTTAGAAAATATTTTTAAAAACTGAACAAAACACACAAAAGGGCAACCATTATGCATATCTCAGATCTCAGTACTTAGCCTTTACCATTCACTTATAATATTTTGCTGATATTTGACAGAATTAAGCATCCGATCACTCCCCCGACTTCTTCTCTGTCTGTCTGTCTTTCACATGTACTCACATACACTCACATTGGTATCCTAACATCCAAAACCCAGCATCTGTGTGATAGAAGAAAGGTTAACAAGTTTTAGATTAACACCCACTTAAATAACATTTTAAATATACAATGTTTTTATAGAAGTGCCACAATTCTCAATCTAAGAATTCTCATTTTCAAACACTTTGACATTTAGATTGTTCCCAAAATTTCTTCTAGGTTCTTTTCATTCCAGTTAGTCCTATAATAAAGTACTTCATACATAATTGTGGGTCTTGTTTGAATAATTTCCTTCAAGAGGTCTCAGTGCAGTGAAAAGAACAGTACATTTTGGGAGGCTGCTCATATTGCCACATTGCTTTCAAAAGGACTCTCCTGGGTTTTAGAAGCATCAGCAAAGAATGAGCTGTCTTGTTTTATTACAAAATTACTACACTTAAAAAGGCAACTCCAAACATCTTTTCTTCTCTTTCCCCATGAGAGCCCGAGGACTCATTATTTTGCTTTCTAGTCATCTTTTAGGAGAAATATTGCTAGTGCAAAAAACAGAAACGCATTTACCAATTGTGGAAAAATTCTTTCTTGCTATTGGTTCCCTATAGTTTTAGACAAATTTTACAGAAATTTCAATGAGACAATAAAATTGCCATATTGGTGAGAATAACATAGTGCTGAACAGTTTTAAAACAGAGAACATTTGGAGAAATGTTATTGTTACTCTGGATCTAAGAAAATTGAAAACAAACACACAAGTCTTACAGTCTAATAATGAAACAGAAGGCCTACCTACTATTCTTTTACCAACCTCATCAATACCATTTGGTTTCCTAATATCTCACCTTTCTAGGATATATTTACTTCCATTATCTGGTTGTCAGTAAATCTAGATTAAGGTGTTAACTGGCAATTAATTGATGCAAAAATAATAGCAGTAAAGCTATTTTTGAGCTTGAAAACTATTTGCTCCTCAGCACCACCTTGCAACTCTTGTCACATGTGTCCTGTTGCTTAGGATTTAAATGACTTTATAACTACTGAAGTTAGTGTTTCATTTGACCACATACTCCTTGAAAATGTAAGGAAATCTACTCTACTTCCAAGATCACATTGCTAAGGAAATCACTTTTTCTACTTTCACTTTGTCTGAGCAGCTCCAAGAACTAAGTTGAATCTTCCTCATAAGAAAGAAATTCTTCAATGAAGGCAAGAATAAAATTCCACTGAATAGATAAAACTGAGTCCCTGAGAATTTGTCAATTCCTGCCTTAATATAGTATGTAATATAAAATGACAAATTAAAAATCTAGGTCTGGTGAATTGACCTTACTTTTATTTTCAACATTGTATTTTTCAGGTAAATGTCACATACTCATAGACAGTTATATATCTTCTTAAATATCAGGGTTAAACAAAATAAACTAAACAAAATTTTATGTACTCTATTCTTAAATAAAATTCCGGGCAACAGTAATGTGTTCAGCTTCTGTCTCTGGAGAAAGTTGCTAAATTAAGATTCTGACTTGCTAAATGCCTTCATTGGATACCTTTTTATGGATTTGGCTTGGTGTAAAGATATAGGCCTGTGCTTCCTTTGGGGAAAAGGCAGTATGTCTTTGTCTTGTCAACACCTGCTGTTTGGGCTATTTCAAACGTAGGAGAAAATTTCATTCCCAGTAGAGTCTGTAGTTTTTCCAGGTTGTCTGGAACAAAAAGTAACACATTCCTTCATATGAAGAGTGGGCCCCAAATCCAAGTTGGTTCCAATGCTTGTGTAAATTCAAGCAGTTAGTGAGGCAGAAATCTTTCCAGCATGTGAATTTTCTCCCAAAATTTTCTCCTGATTCTGAACCTAACTGAATTACTTTATATCGGATACTATTGAGTATCAATTTGTGATTCTTTAAAGAGAGAAGAAAGAAGATACTTTAGATTCAGGTGAAAATATAAAGAACCTAGTACTACTGTCTAAACAGGAATTTAAGTATTATAACTTTAGGAAATTGTCAATAAATTTCATCCCAGATAAATTAATTGGTATCTGTCATTTATGGTGTATTGTAACAAGAAAGGTCAAAAATGGGCTTTTAATGGACAAATGCCCCAATTTCCCCTATTCTTCTTTTACTCTGCTCTTATGCTTTGTGTTTCTATACCTCTGGAATACCAGCATACAACATCAGAAGATCCATGTATAGGTAAGCTTGTGTAAATACTGTTCTAGATCACTTAAAAACACCCTAACTAACCAAAGAAAGACTGAATTTCGGAATGAGCACATAACCAATATACAGTCTTGACTTTTCTGCAGACCCTTAACCATCTGTCTGTTACCCTTCTCTAATCCTATCTCCCCTTCCCTCCCAGTTCACTCAGTTGTCAATACTGTATTTCTGGCTAGGCTGTACTCCTTCACCTAATCCCTGTTAAGACTTGCTCTACTTTCTTTGACTTCTGACACCTCAAGAAACAACTTCCTGAATATGCCATCAATTCCTTACCTCACACCTCCTACTCATGTAAGTACCTGCTCCCCTCTTTGACACATGGGTTCTTTAATAATTTCACCTCTCTTGATCTTCTTTTTGTCAGAGAAGTGGATCAGACAGATTTAGGGATAAAAAACCAATTTCCTATCTTGCCGCCAACTCAACTGATGCTTAATGGCCAAAATGACTTGTATTTAGAACAGACTGATTTATCTTCCTCTTTAAACTCATGCATTCCGTATTGGATCAATTGTCCCCTGGCCTATGGAGAAAAATTGTTTCCTTATGCTTGCTGGATGATTCTGCCTTCATTTTCAGATGAGGAGTTATTTCAGGCACTGATTCAATGGCAAAAGTGATCTTTTTGCCAATCTCAAAGATAAATTGCCTCAAGAAGTCAAAATGATTTTATAAGTTTTATCAAAAGCTGCAACTGTGACTCAAACCCTTCAATAGTAGTGGCTCCCATTATTGCATTAACACATCTGGAACAAAATGCAAATGCACACTATATAAGTAAATATTTTTGAAGTACTAGCAGCCATGCAAAACTTGAGAATAATCATTTATCTTTTTTGTAACTTGAATATTGCTTCTAGAGTCTAGTCACTGCCATGGACACCTACTGGCTTGCCTGTGCTACCTACTACTTTCTGATGCAGTTGATACTTCCCAAAGATGCAAAGAATTATAGATAAGTCTGGGTACAGCAGTGAGTCTTGGTGCATACTTGGAGAAGGGGTAGCTCTTCCAAGTAAAGTGGTAATATGCCTCTGCTATTCAATGAAATTTTCTTTGCTATCCACAGGGTTTTCAATGGCTAGTTGCTTCAGGAGTGGCTCGCCAGGTCCTACTCCCTAGTCTGTCTTAGTCTGGAAGTTCAGCTGAAAACCTGTCCACCATGGGTAACCTTGAGTTTTACATATTTCGGACATGTAGTCAGGAGAGATCAATCCCTGGAGAAGGACATCATGTTTGGGATAGTGGCAGGTCAACGCAAAAGAGGAAAACCCTCCACCAGATGGATTGACAGTGTCTGCAACAATGGGCTTAAACATAAATAAGATGGTTTGCCTGGCACAGAATTGGGAAGTGTTTCGATCTGCTGTACATAGGGTCACTATGAGTCGGACTCAACTCAACGGCACCTAGCAACAACAACATTCAGTGAAATATGGGAGACTTAAAGATGGTCAAATGGTCCACGCCAGCTACATCAGAGTCCTTCCCTGGGAACATGGTATTATGTCTTAGACATTTGAATTGCATATTAGATATTCTTTAATGTTGTTGTTGTTGTTAGGTGCCGTCGAGTCGGTATCCGACTCATAGCTACCCTCATAGGGTTTTCAACGGCTGAATGTTTTGGGATTGCCTTGGGAGTGGATTGCCAGGTCCTTC
The DNA here is from genome assembly GCA_007922755.1 of Pedetes capensis. Taxonomy (NCBI): domain Eukaryota; kingdom Metazoa; phylum Chordata; class Mammalia; order Rodentia; family Pedetidae; genus Pedetes; species Pedetes capensis. Next base: position 46,238 of record VMDO01009303.1, on the reverse strand, counting down.
TCCCATTTTTGCGGTGCTGGGAATTGAACTCGAGACCTCAGAGACTGCAGCGCAGTGCTCTACCAACTGAGCTAAATCCCAAATTCCAAAGTTGTTGCAGCCCAAGTCTATAACATGAGTTGAATACCAAAAAGGTCAGTTTTAAGAGAGATAGATAAAGAGAAAGAGACAGTTATATCAAACACTATCAGACACTCAGAATCATAAATGCAAAATCAAGAGAAATGACCTTCCAGTCTCCCCGAAGTGTAACAGTACTTGGTTACAGTCGGTTCCTAAAATCTTGCTAATTTCCAGCCCTTATAGTCTTGAAATGTCCTTGTATTGCCATAATAAATTCACTCCTTTTGCCAAATTTAGTTTCACTGAATTTCTTTTTTGAAATAATAAATTTCTACTCTCTGAAGCAAAGATCCTCTTAGAAAAGTTCATGGAAATAATGCTCTAATGAGACAGAACGATTTTCCTTCACTCACATATTGAAGAACTTGATTTCTAAAACCATTGTATTGTGTTTTTAGAAATTCATAGCTGAATCAAGTATAGTTTCTGAAATCAAGGAATACTTGGGCAAAAAATTCCATGCATCTAATTGGGTAATGTGCACAGTGGAAAATTGTGATGGCCACAAGAGGCACCCGGCCAATGTGTTAAGGAAAGAAGTTATTTCCCACAGTGAACCAAGAAAATTTCAAGATGTGTGGGACTTGAGTGTATATGTGACAGATGGACATGACTTGAACATATAGGGTTAGTATGAAAAGTATTCTTAGTAGAGACAATGTGGACATGACTGTAAAGTTCAGACAAAGGGAAGCACAGAAACAACTGTCCAGTTTGGCTAAACTAAAAAAGGTTTATAAGTAGAGATAACGAGTAAGATTAGGAAGGTGGATTTGGGATTTGGTAATTGCACAATGTAAGTATGAAATGAGTTATCACTCTATACCACATTAATATGTTTAACCAAAATACTTGAAAAAATAAAAAGAATCATAATTCCAGCCTTTCTTACTAAATAAATTCCTCTTAGCCAAGATCAATTGTGAATTGTTGGGTGGAACACCTTTTCTCTTCTACTACTTTCACAACTTGGGGATATGTCCCTCACCTCTTTCTCTCTTTCCCTTGCAGTACTGGTGCCATTATCATGTTACCTGTAAGAAATCAATAATGACCTTTTAGCCAGGGACTGATATCAGCAGTGACTCAGGAAACTGAGTCAAGGACGAGTAGGAATGAGGGAGTGTAGGAAAGCCATTCAGAAAGCTAGCTCAGTGGTCCACTCATGACCCACAAGGGCTGGAGAAGACAGGGTTTTCCTGAGCGGTATTTTGAGGGTTTCAACATCATTCAGGAAGAGCCAAGCTTCACTCCACATGAAGCAGCCAAGGTACCTCAGGAAGAGGATGAGAAGGGACAGATGGCCCCTCCCCAGTGGTGGGAGTCAGCAGACTCATTGTGGAGGAGCTGGGAGCTTTGTGACAGAGCAGGTGATGTATAAACCTGTCTGGATAGGGAATTGATGAAAACATGGATGGATGCAATGAGGGAAGGGGTTTCCATCTAATAGAAATTTGAAAGGACTCAGAAAACAGAGGTAGGAGTTTGATTAAGGACATAGAATTCAAACCCATACAATTAATATTGATTGATGGTTTATAGGGCTCCAGGTATATTTGCAAAAGGAATCATATTTGAATGCTATCCCCATTTTACAGACTAGAGAGGCTGAGAAATTTGCTTAAAATAAGTGTATTTTAAGAGATACAATGGGTCTCTGAACCCTAATTTTTTGGTGTCTTGAGTCTTCGATTTTAATTCTTTGCATCATATCACATTGCTCCTAATTATGTTTAGTGGAGGTTAAAGAAAACAAACATAGATCCAGACTGTATTTTAATAGAAGTGTTGGTTTCACTGAATACCCACCCCATCCCCTTTTCTCAAGTGCTAAACCCAGATCAAAGTAATTTCCAGTTAGGCCACTGGCTGTTAATAAATAATTCATCATACAAAATTACTAAATACATGCCAGAGGTAGGAAATTATATATTTTGATATTGTTACAAAATCAATAAAATACCACTGCCAGATTTTTTCCTGGTTATATAGCTTGTTAATTTTGTGACTATTCATTTGAGTAACTGCATTTGAAATATAAGAGTAAAAGGCTAGTGGCCATTTATTCATGCATTATAAATGGCAAATTCTAGAATTGTATGACATCCACATGAATATAAAACAAATTTATTGTAATTAATGCTATTACCATGAATAACAAATGAATTCATAACATCCAGTATGTAAATACTAAGAAAAGCATGTAATTCATTTCTTTTTGAAATTAATCTCACATTCACATTAATATGATTTATGTTATTGTAATATACACTATGCCTCTGGAATCAGGATGAGAATGATTCATTCTTTATGTGACCTTACTAACAAATAATGCATTAATAGGATCATAAATATCAACTAAAATTAATTTATATTTTTGATATTTTTAAAATAGCTTCCCGAACTTGAAGTTTGAATAGTAATTGAATAAAAATAAGCATAACTGCCATGACATATTAAAATGTCAGAACAGAGAACCTATATGGTCATAGATCAGGGACTGGACATAGATCATAGAATGTTAGAGGTCATTTTGCAGATGAGGGAGGGGAAGGCCAGAGGCACTGGGGACCTCTTTAGGGCTCAACACCATAGTTTCAAAGTGGCAGTGCCAGGAACACTGAGCACACTCCTGACTTCAGACCAGTGTTCCTTTTGCCACATCACACTGCCTGAAGGGTCATTTTTTATCATCTTAAAATGCTACCTTATTATTGCATTGTTGTTGTTGTTAGGTGCCGTCAAGTCGTGTCCGACTCATAGCGACCCTCATAGGGTTTTCAATGGCAGATTGTTTTGGGAATTCCTTGGGAGTGGGTTGCCACGTCCTTCTCCCATTTTTGCGGTGCTGGGAATCGAACTCGGGACCTCAGAGACTGCAGAGCAGCACTCTACCAACTGAGCTAAATCCCAGCCCTATTATTGCATTGGCAAGTGGAAAAACCATGGGTATATACTCTTCCTTTTTTCAAATGAGAAGACAGTACTCCTGTTAACCACAGCAAAATAGTATTTACCATAAAGTGAGCCCTGAGAAGAGGTTTTTTCCTCATACATCCTACAGCAAATCAGCCTTCTAGATTAAAGCACCTATTTGTCACATCAATTTTTAAAATAAGATGCATTTGTATTAAAATTATTTTACTTATGATTGTTAATTTTTCATGATACAAAAGAGAAAATAACTACAGAATTGGTACTGCAGCAAAGTTGTAAATTAGATAAGCAATTTTTTTCTGTTCAAGTACAATTTACAGAGAGAGGCAGAATCTGAAGGGTGTCATTTCATGAGTAATGATGGGAGCATATGCCATTGTAATCCACACCCGGGCTGAGAACCCAGTTATTTTAAAGACTCGGAAAAATACTAGTGCCACTCCAAGTCAATAAATGTTCTTCCTTCCCCTGAAGTTGTTGTTGTTAGGTGCGTCAAGTCAGTATCCGACTCATAGCGACCCTCATAGGGTTTTCAATGGCTGGCTGTTTTGGGATTGCCTTGGGAGTGGATTGCCAGGTCCTTCTCCCATTTTTGCAGTGCTGGGAATTGAACTCAGGACCTCAGAGACTGCAGCACAGCGCTCTACCAACGGAGCTAAATCCTAGTCCTTTCCCCTGAAGGCCACCACAAGTATGCTGCTTTTGTTTTGACATGACTGCTTATCTTTATGTTTGAATTATAGTCGTTTTGGTAGATTTTTAATATATATCTATTGTCAAATATATGCATTACAAATATTTTCTGACAATGTGGAGCATGTCTGTTTCCTTACTGAACAGGATCTTTGAATAGATTATTTAATTTTGAAGATTTAACAATCTTTCTTTCATGATTATTGCTTTGTTGTCCAAAGACATATTTGTGTATTTCAAGGTATTGAATACACAATTCTTTGCTTTCTTTTGGAGCTTTATAGCTTTAGCTTCGGAGGTCCATCTCAAATTAAATTTTATATATAAAGTGAAGTATGAGGCAGTTTCTCCCTCATCTCACTGGCCAATGTTCCCAACACTATTTATTGAAAAGATGTTCCTTTTCTCTATCAGATTGATTTGGAACTTGAGCCAAAAATGACTTCATAATGAAAATATGAGTTGATCTCTGCACTCTCTATTCTACTCAATCTGTTTGTCCAATTTTATTTTAAAAACATATTGTTTTAAGTCGGCGTGGTGGTGCACACCTGTAATCCCAGTGTCTGGGGAGGCAGAGGCCGGAGAATTGCAAGTTTGAGACCAGAGGCAGTCTGCGTAACTTAGAAAGACCCTGTCTCAAAAAGAAAAAAAAAAAAAAAAAACAAGGTCTGGGGATGCAGCTCAGTGGTCCAGCACTTGCAGAATGCAAGTGCAAGGCCCTGGGTTCAACCCCCCAGGACCAGGGGGGGGAAAAAAAAAAATATATATATATATATATATACACACACACACACATATATATGTAGTTTTGAATATAGTATCTCTATAATATATTCAGGTCATTTGCAAGAACGAAGGTTTTGTTTGCTTTTTCAAGATTTAAAAAGATTCTTAGTCATGGGATTTGCACATATATTACAGAATAAGTTTATTCATTTCCATTTTTTAAATAATGTGTTACATTTGATTAGGATTGCATTGAAACTATAGTTCAATTTGGGATGAGTTGACATCTTTATAATTCTAAATTTTCCAAAGCATAATAAGCTAGCTTATTTATTTATTTATTGTTGTTATTAGGTGCTGTGGAGTCTCAACCGACACCTAGCTACCCTCATAGGGTTTTCGATGGCTGATTCTTTTGGGATTGTTTTCAAGAGTGGACTGTCACATCCTTCTCTCATTTTTGCAGTGTTGGGGATGGAACCTGGTGCCTCAGAGATTGCGGAGTAGAACTCTACCAACTGAGCTAAACCCCAGCCCTTCTATTTGTTGTTGTTGTTAGGTGCTGTCGAGTCAGGTCCAACTCATAGCGACCCTTTCAGGGTTTTCAACATCTGACTGTTTTGGGGTTGCCTCGAGAGTGGGTTGCCTCATCCTTCTCCAGTTCCATTTATTTAGCTGTTCTTTAATGTCTGTCAGCAGTGTTTCATAGTTTTCATTACACACTTTAATGTTGCTTATCTCTAATTATTTCAAGTTTTCTGAATGTGAATGTAAATAGAGTGTATTTTTAACTTTTGATTTCCAACTTTTCAGTGCTATGATTTGGAAATAAACTGATCTTTTATTCTATAATTTTGGTAAATTCACTAACTAGTTCTTGTAGCTCTGTTATGGAATGCTTAAGGATTTTTCTCTATATGCTATTATATTGTCTGCAAATAAAGACAGCTGTACTTCTTTGTTCCGATCTGTATTATTTTCAATTTTTTTTTTTTACAGCTTTATTGCACTGGCTACAACTTCAGTTACAAATGTAGGAGTAGTGAAAGCTGACACCCTGGCCTTGTTCTCTTCTCAGGGCACAGGTATTTAACCATTCACCACTAGGTATGATGCTTCTTACAGGTTTTTCTCATATGTTCTTTATCAATGTGAAGACATATTTGTCTCTTTCTAGTTTAGAAAGAATTTCTACTAAAAATGAGTTTTGAATTTTGTGAGATGTTCTTATGCATTTACTGAAGTGTTTAAGTACTTTTTGCATTGTTCTGAGTTATTCTGTTAAAGTTGTTAATTACATTAACTATTGAATGTTGAATTTCATAAATGAGATAAACCTCACTGGTGTGTGTGCTGCAATTATTTATTTTTATAAAGGCTCCCTTACGAGGAAGTTCAGCATGTGGATTTATTTTATTGTGATGTCTTTATCTGTGGTAGATATTGGAGTTACAATGGTTTTAATAAATAAGTTGTTCTTTTCTATTTTGTAACTAAATTTATATGGGATAACCAGTTTAATATTTTACCCCAAGAAATTTGCCCATGTTATTAAAACTGTTAAACTTTCTGGCTCAAATCATCCTGGATACTTGTAAGATCTATGCTTGTCTCCTGCACTGTCATTTCTGATATTGGTAATTTGATTTTTTGCAATCTTCTCTATTCCTATCTACTATCTATTTCATTAATTTCTGCTCTTATCTTTATAATTTTCATTGTTCTCTTATCTTTAACTTGATTTTGATTTCCTTTCTTACTCTCTATGTTGGAAGTTTAGACCATTGATTTTAAATCCCATTTCTTTTCTGATATACGTATGTAGAGCTATAAATTTCCCTCTATGCAATGTTTTTACTATATCCCACGAGTCATGGTTTTTTGTGATTTCATTCATCTTAAAATATTTTGTAATTTTCTAGCACTGGGAGCAGTGGCACGCGCCTATAATCCCAGCAGCTTGGGAGGTGGAGGTGGGAGGATTGCAAATTTGAGACCAGAGGCAGTCTGCGTAATTTAGGGAGACCCTGTCTCAAAAATGTAAAAAAAAAAAAAAAAAAAAAAAAAAAAAAAAAAAAAAATGGGGGATGTGAGTACAGCTCAGTGGTCCAGCCCTTGCAGAGCATGCAGGCACGAGGCCCTGGGTTCAACCCCCAGGACCGAAAAAAAAAAAAAAATATATATATATATATATATATATATATATGTATGTGTGTGTGTGTGTATATAAATGTGTATAAATATATATATATGTGTGTGTATATATATATATACACACACACACATACACACACATACACACTCACACGCATATATATATATTGTAATTTTCTTTTGGTTACTTCTTTAATCCATGTATTTCTTATACTTTGATAACATAATTTCTTAGCACTTGAGACTCTTTCAGATATCATTTTAAATTGTTTTCTACCTGATTCTATAGCGCTGTGGGCGCATCCTCATATGATATCAATCTTTGATAAGGAGATTCTTTAAATGGCCAGGGACATGTCCAATCTTGGAGAATGTTCAGTGTGCACGTGAAAGGATTTCGTATTCCGCAGATTGTTAGATGCAGTGCTGTATTCCATCAAGTTGTCTGAGTTTTTCAGATTGAATACTTATGAATTTTGTCTCATTTAAGTCTATTACTGAGAAAAGTTTTGAAATCTTATGTAATTGTGGATTCAACTGTTTCTCTGGTTTACTGTCAATACTTGCTTCAATTATGTCGAAACTCTCTTATTTTGTAACATATGTAAATATTATTGTTTAGGGCTTTTTCTTTCCTATAATGTGTCATTATCTTTAGCTATTTCAAAATATTTCTCTTTAGATTGCATTTTTAGAGGTTTGGTTGTGATGCTTTTAGTTATGATTTTCTTTATACTTAATCCTACTTGGGGATTGATAAACTAGTAAATGATGACTTACAAAAATGAGATTATTTTCAGTCATTATTTCATCAAATATTTGTTATACCCTATTTTCACTCTCCCTTGCTTCTGAAATTCCACTTCTACAGATGTTGTTGTTATTGTTAGGTGCCATCAAATCTGGTCCAATTCATAGCAACTCTCATAGGGTTTTTGATGGCTAATTATTTTCCAGATTGTTTCAGTTCCTTGAATATTTTTACACAGGCCTGTTTTTCCTTTAGGTTTCAAAATACATAGTTCTTACTGACCCATTTTCAAACTTAATGTCTCATTCCTCTGTTATCTACTTTTCACTGATCATGTAGTGAAAAAATTAAGAATATATGTATTTGGGGACTAGAGAGATAGTTCACTGTGTGAAGCCCTCACTTCAAATCCCCAGCTGCAAAGAAAGAATAACAAATATTTTTAAAAATTAAAAAGGCAAAAGCATGTATTTTTCAGTCTACAACTTCCATTTGGTTGGGGTTTTTTACATATTTTTTTCACTCTGCTAAGATATGGAATTTAACTTAGTTGGTAGAGTTTGGTCCCCAGCACACACACACAAATAAATAAATAAATAAAATCACAAGAGAAGGACGTGGCAATCCAACTCCTACAATCCCAAAACAATCAGTCATTGAAAACCCTAGAGGGTTGCTATGAGTTGCACAGGACTCAACAAAACCTAACAACAACAACAACAACAACAACAAGATATCTTTTCATTCATGTGAGTATGTATTTCTTTACTAGCCCTGAGGTTAATTAATATAATAGTACTATGAAATTGATATATTTTAATTCTATGAGATGAGCCATCTCAGGATTGGTCTTCTCAGATTAGTACTGAGTATTGCTAATGAGTATATTTTCTATACCCTTATAAACTGAGTAATTTGTATTTTGGGCAATGTTATGCACATTTTGAATTCAGGGAAATTCCTACTTGGTCTTAAACTGCTAACTCCCTGTCTTGGTAGAAGCTCAACACTTAGACCGAATTTTTGTCCTTAGCTGAAATCTGTCCCACCCATGTATTTCAGAGGTAATTCTGAGTTTTGTACAGAGTCTATACAAAGTTAGGGGGTCCTATTCTCTGTCTCTCCACCAAAGCAACAAATGCTTTGATATAGCTGTAATGTCCCCCAAATTCTAATTTTCAGATTACAAGGAGTATGAATTTTTCAATTAAAAATTTAATCATTTCACACAATGCCAAATATCACATGTATTCAGGATAAAAGGTGTAAACACAAGGATAATCCACATTGTGATGCTGCCTTTTTACCAAGTGTCTACCTTTTTCCAGAATCTGGTTACCTTTGTTAGTTTCCTTCAATCACTGTTTCATTTGTTGGTTTATATATTTTTATTATAAGTAGAGGTTGTGTTTATTATCCTTGAAAGGGAATCAGCCTGTAGGAACTACTACTCTGTCATTCCAGGAGTATTTAGTCTATTTACATTTAATGCACTTGTTGATCTGATTGCTTTAAGTCTGCAAATTTTGTTTTCTACCTGTGCATCTGTTCCTCACTATGGCCCTTCTTTGATAGCTTTATTTTGCATAAACTGAGCATTTTTCCACATTCCATTTCGTTTCCTAAGTGGTGAGTTAACTACACTTTGCTTTGCTCTGCCTAATGTGTGTATGAATGTGTTTCCTCTATGATTTATGCTGTGTCTTGATCATGTTAAATCTTCATATAATATTGGACCAGTTCAAATATAATATCTATAAAACTTACAGCAATATAGCTTCATTACCTATACCACCTTTCTTTGAGCTTTTGTTGAGTACATTTTACTTCTACATGTATTTAAAACCACAATATATTGTTAATTTTTCTTTAAAAGGCTAATTCTATTTTTTAAACAATAAAAAATTAAACTGCATTATGTTTGCTCACATATGCATCATTTCCAACACTCAACATTTCTTTGTGCAGATCCAAATTTCCATCTACCACACCTTTACTTATACCTGAAAATCTTCCTTTAATAGTTCTTTTAATGTCCACCTGTTATCAACAGAATCTTTCAAGTTTTGATGGTCCAAAAATGACTTGATTTTGCCTTCAGATCTGAGGACTAATTTCACTAGACACAGAACTCTATGCCAACCATTTTTTTCTTTTCAGTCAGTACTTTAAAGACATTATTCTATTGTCTCTTGGTCTCTATGATTTGATATTAAAATGTTAGTCTCATTTGAATCATTATTCCCTTGTATGTAACATGTCTTTTTTCCTATGGCCATTTTCAAGATTTTCCCTTTATTTAATTATATTTCAGAAATTTGATTATGAAGTGTCTTGGTGTTCTTTATTGTGAGTTATCTGAAGTTGGTTTCTGGTTAGCTTCTTGGATTCATTTGTTAGCATTTTTCATCAGATTTGGAGAACTATGTATATAGTAGCTAAATCAGTACCCAAACTTCAAAATAGAGAATCTTCATAAAACCAATTTGGAATATATGCCTTAAAGTAAGACTGATTCTTTCTTCTCTCCATCTGTGGTATCTACCATGGCATACTAACTTACCACTAATTTGTTAGCATGGAAGAGAGAACCTAAAAAAAGATACACCTACCCATGCCAACCTCAAAAAGCCATTCTCCACTTTGGTGTGTTTGTCATCTTGGAGAAATAAATATAAACAGCAATATCCTCATAAATGCTAATCTTTACAACATAATAACCATGCTCATAATAAATGTGGCTTCAACAATGCCTATGCTCAGATCAATCATATTAACACTTTTCCTGTTATGTGATGAGCAAAATAATTAGAAGTGGGTGGAGAGATGTAGTCTTAGAAAAGATAGAAGTTTCCATACCAAATAGCATAGTGGGGAGGCACTTTGCAAGTACCTTTGCATCATGAATGGACTCCTACCAACAGAATTCACAGACATATCATATGAAACTAACAAAAGTCTTGAGGGGCAATGCATATCAAAATGTAGGAAGGACTAAGGCATAGATCTAATCTTGGCTAGCACACAGCCTAATTCCAAAATTTTCTATCAGTCTGAGAGAATATTGATGCCACTTACAGAAACAAAAAGATTGTTATGAACAAAATTTGTAGTGGAGGGATGGTGGAAAAGAGGGGTTTGGTTTCAGGCGCTCAGGCACATGTCCACTCACTTTAAAAGAGTAGCTTACGTCTAGGTGCAGTGGCACACACCTGTAGTCCCAGCCACTCAGGAGACAGGAGATCACAAGCTGGAGGACAGAGGCAGCCTGTGTAACTTAGCAAGACTTTATCTCAAAATTTAAAAAAAAATTAAATAATTAATAACGAGCTTTGGGTGCAGCCCAGCAGTAGAGCATTTGCAAATCTTCATGTAATCAAATATAATATCTATAAAACTTACAGCAATATAGCTTCATTACCTATACCACCTTTCTTTGAGCTTTTGTTGAATACATTTTACTTTGACATGTATTTAAAACCACAATATATTGTTAATTTTTCTTTAAAAGGCTAATTCTCTTTTTTAAACAATAAAAAATTAAACTGCATTATGTTTGCTCACATATGCATCATTTCCAACACTCAACATTTCTTTGTGCAGATCCAAATTTCCATCTACCACACCTTTACTTATATCTGAAAATCTTCCTTTAACATTTCTTTTAGTGTTCACTTATCACTTGTACAATGTCCTGAGTTCAATTCCCAAATATCCTCCCCACAAAAAAGAGTAGCTGATGATGACCTGAGCTGAGCTGAATAGACCCCCAAAGGAACAAACACAAACAAAGGGAGAAACTCATACTGGAGAAAAGAAATTAAGTTTAGGTCTCTGGGCATAATTATTTCATAGCCATACAAAGTATGGCTGTAGAAATATCCAAAAAGCTCTTGGATATTTGAAAGCAGAGTGGTTTGAGATAATAGCTTGACCTATAGTATTAGTTGAGGCTCTGTGAGTAAATGAATGAGTAAGTGAATACCTAGCTGAGCTGTGGGTGAAAGTTTGCTGGAGTTAGATAAATGGAAGTTATTGGTGTGTATTCACCCAACACTGCCATAGGACTTTTCTTATAATTCAAGACAGTAAGGGTGAAAAGAGAAATTATACTTTTAAAAAATCATCAGCTACCACTTCTTTTGGGCTCTGGCCTTTGAAAACAAAATATTTAAGAGGCAAGTTTAGTGCCAAAAAAAAATCAATTTGTTTATAAAGCTTCCTCTCCTTTGGTAGTACAGGGTAAGAAATTCTACCAGTTTCTTCTCTAGTGATGAGCAAGATCATAGCTAAGTTTTCAACATTTTCTCCAGAATATTAAATGGTGTATGTTACATATTCCATACTCCTTAGGTTTATGTTTTAGGAACGCCTAGATATGCAAGAGACCAAGGTTTTAGATATGCATTTGCACCTGAAATATATCGCAGTTAGCCATGTGGAGTAGCAGAAAGAGTTCTGGACAACATGAAAAACAAACTGTACTATCTTTCTGTCTCTGCTTTTTCCTGGCTTTGTGATTTGGGGCAAGTTGTTTCTCTGGGTCTTGGTTATTCTCATTTGTACACTGAGAGGTTTGAATTTACAGAACATGAAAGTCTCTTTTAGCTTCACATTCTCTCCCACTCAAAGTATCTAGGGACATATTATACAGTAATACATCCAGCTGATTCAATTTACCATGTATTTTTTTCTCTCCCATGTTTAGTTTTTGAAATATAAAAGCCAGCAAGAAAACTGTCTCTTCTTAAAAATCCCACAGTGTAGTGAAGAAGAAATGTCAGTACTTACAAAGCAATGGATAATTGGCATAAAGTAAGTGTGTGGCAGGCAGTATGGAAACAGAGATAAAGGAAAACCTAAAGATGTCCAGAGGATCTAAATATTTTCTTAATGAAGGGAGATGTGAGCTGAGTCCACAAAGCCCTGAAGACTTCACACGCCAAAGGCACCAGTAGAAATGTGGGTTAAATTATAGGAAGAATGAAATAAAAATGCAAAAACATTGAAGAATCTTTTATACTCAGAGAACCACAAACACTTTCAAGCAGTAAGCATTCAGCGTGTGTGTGGTGGCATGGTGGCACATGAGACTTGGGAGTGAGGCAAGTGTCAGATCATGAAGGGCCTTTGCACTAAGGAGTTTACGCTTCATCACATAGACCAGTGGTCTCCAGGCTTTTTGGAAATGGTAGCCTTAAGTAAAATTCTTAAGCATACAATTAAAATTTTTTTAAAAAAAAACCTTTTGCGCATGTCACATGCATTTATAAATAACATGTTGTAGTAGTCAGGATCCCCAGAGAAACAGAACAAATAGGAAGGTGTGAGGTGTGTGTGTGTGTGTGTGTGTGTGTGTGTGTGTGTGTATGTGTGTGGTGTGAAAAAGAGGGAGAGAGAAAGAGAGAAAGAGAGAAAGAGACAGACAGACAGACAGACAGACAGAGGAGATATTTTAGAGAACTGGTTCACATTATTGTGGGGCTGGCAAGTGTGAAATTTTCAGGGCTGGCCAGTAGGCTGGAGTTGATGTTGCACCTAGAATCCAAGGCCAGTCCACTGGAAGAATTCCTTCTCCTCAGGGGTGTTTGGTTTTTAATTTAAACACCTCAGCTGATTGGATAAGGCCCCACCACATTATTGAGGACAATCTGATTTACTCATAATCTACTAATTTGAATAATAATCTCATTGTTTTATATTCTCCTTTAATTTTTAAGTATCTTGGTTGTACATATTAGTGGCATACAGAGTGATAATTTATTTCATATATACACTGTGCGATTATCAAATTAAGATTGTTGATGCATACATCTCCTTAAACATTTTACAAAACAAATTTTTGATCAATAGATAGAGATAATTGTACATATTTATGAAGGAAAATAGGACTTTTTAAATTGCCTTCAGTACAGTGAGATTCATTATGGGATTTTCATAGAATTGCAACCTGTATTTTGTACCTATTCTCTCCCTCTTTACTCCATATGTTGCTCCTCCACACCTCCCTGACTTTCCCATCCCCTACCCACTCTGGCTAGTCCCCTCCCCCTCATAACAGGTTCCCTTATATTTTCTAATCTTAGATACATTCACTTGTTTGTGTGTATATATATATGCACATATATAATATATATATATATATGTGCATATATATATACATATATATACTCTCTAAAGTGATCTAGCTGCAACATATAAATGAGAACAGTGGTATTCTGCTTTTCTACTTTGAGTCTGGATTATTTTGTTTAAAATAATGATCTCCAGTTTCATCCACTTTGCTGTAAATTACATAATTCCATTTTTCTTTTCTCCTGAATAATATACCATTGTGTATATATGCCACATTTTTAATCCAATTATCTGTTGATGGGTATCTGGACTGATTCCATACCCTTGCAATTGTAAAGAGAGCTGCAATGAACACAGAAGTGCAGGTGTCCCTGTGCTTTGATGAGTTGTCTTCTTTCACACATGTGCCTAGAAGTGGTATAATGGGATCACATGGTAGTTCTGTTTTTTACTTTTCTAAGGAATCTCCATACTGATTTCCATAATCACTGTACTAATTTGCAATCCCACCAGCAGTGTAATAGGATTTCTTTTTCCCTGTATCTTCAGCAGCATTTGTTGTCTGACTGTGGTGAGATGGAATCTCAGTGTAGCTTTAATTTGCATTTCCCTGATGGCTAATGAGGCCATATATGATAAACATATAGTCAACCTTATAGTAAATGGTGAAAAACTGAAAGCATTCCCTCTAAGATCAGGAACAAAATAAGGATGTCCACTCTCCCCACTCTTATTCAATGTATTGATTCTTGCCAGGGCAATAAGGCAAGAGAAAAAAATTGTTGTTGTTGTTGTTAGGTGCCATTGAGTCAAGTCTGACTCATAGCGACCCTCATAGGGTTTTCATTGGCTGACTGTTTGGGGATTGCCTTGGGAGTGGATTGCCAGGTCCTTCTCCCATTTTGCAGTGCTGGGAACCGAACTCAGGGCCTCAGAGACTGCAGAGCAGTGCTCTACCAACTGAGCTAATTCCCAGCCCAGAGAAAAAAATAAAAGGATATAAATAGGGAAAAAAGAGGTCAAATTATCCTTATTTGCAGATGATATGATCTTGTACTTAAAAGACCCTAAAGTCTCCACTAGAAAACTCTTAGTAATAATTAGCTCCTTTAGCAAAGTAGCAGGATACAAAATAAACATTTAAAAATGACTAGCATTCCTTTATACCAACAATGAACAGGAAGAGAAAGAAATCAAAATGACAATCCCATTCACAGTAGCCCACTAAAAAATTAAATATTTAGAAATTATTCTAACTAAAGATGCTAAAGACCTCCACAATGCCAACTTCAAGACACTAAACAAGGAAATTGAAGAAGACACTAAAAGATGGAGACACCTCTCTTGTTTGTGGATTGGAAGAACTAATATTGTGGAAATAGCTATACTATGAAAAGTAATCTGTAGATTTAATGCAATCTCCATTAAAATCCCAATGATATACTTCACAGAAACAGAAAAAAATAAACCTATCGTTCATATAGAAGCACAAAAGACCCCATATAGCCAAAATAATCTTAAGCAGCAAAAACTGTGCAGGAGTCATCACAATGCCTGACTTCAAACTATACAAGACCACAATAAAAAACCAGATTGGTACTGACACAAAAACAGACATGAAGATTAATAGAACAGAATAAAAGACCCAGATACACACCCACACAACTACAGCTATCTGATCAAAGGTGCCAAAGACACACAATGGAGAAAAGATAGTCTCTTCAACAAATGGTGCTGGGAAAACTGGATATCCATAAGCAGAAGAATGAAAACAGACTAGTATCTCTCTCACTCCATACAAAAATCAATTCTAAATAGATCAGAGATCTCAATGTAAAATCAGAAACCCCAATAGCCCAGGAAATAGCACCAAGAACTGACAGATTAAAAAGATTTTGCACAGCAAAGGAATCAACTTATAGACTAACAGTAGAGCCCACAAATGGGAGAAAACCTTTGCTTCATACATATCTGATAGATTAATATCCATGATATATAAATAACTCAAGAAATTAAACATCCAAGTAGCAAATAGTTCAAAAAAATGGGAGCAATAGAACTGAACTGATGTTCTCAAAAGAAGAAATATGAATGGTCAATAAACATAAGAACTCCTAACCCTAACTGTAAGTCTGGAGTTAACCCAGTTAACCCAAAGTTGTGGCAGTCATAAAGTGAGCATGAGGAAATTAAATGAAAATGTGACTTATCATGGATGAGGGTTGAAAACAGTGCAACAGAGTCTTAAAGGAGTGCCAGGACTTGGTCCTTTGGATGGATGGACTATGGACGTGATTGGTTCAAATTTACTCAGTCACTTCTTGATATGGTGAATTTGAGGGTCTTTGTTCAGCCATGTAGAGCTACCCCTTTGGCAGCAAGAAATAAAGAATGCAGCTATGAGTTCCAGACTAGAGATAGAGTGCACAGTAAATGTAATGACAATAGAGAAAGGGTTGATATTGGAGTCATAAGACACACCAACATTAAAAATTATATAGTGTTAACAAAACTGGCTGCCATTTAGCTAAACTTTATCACATTGAAGGCATTGAACTAAATGTTTCAAATACATTATCTTAATTAATCATTAAAACAAACTTCTAAGATAAGAATTGCCATCCATTTTTTATAGACCAAGAAACCAATGCTTAGAAAAATTAAGTAACTTTCCTTAGATCAGAGCCAGTAGGAGGAAGAGCTGGAATTAAGACACAGGTTTAGCCAAACTCCAAGCACCATGATCTCAATCATTATATGGTATTGTCCGCTATCTAAGGAGCAAATTAATAAGGAGAACCAAAGTCTGTACTTGTCAGTAGGCCTGGAGAAATCTCAGGGAGGAAGAGATGGAATGCCTTGGTCATTTAGCAAGATAATTTTTTGTATAAAAATCCCATGTAGCAATTGCTTAAAACCCAGGCTTTACAGACTTCAATTCAAATATTTCTCTGAGACTTAGTTTCTTGACCTGTGAAGATGCAGAAAAAACCAGTGTCATATACTTGTTATTGAAATTAAATTAAGTAATATATATGAAGTATGATCAAAAGATATGGTGAACATTTAAATTAAAAAATAATTTTATTACAGCAAAAACATTACAGAACTGCTTCAGAAAGAGGAAGGAACAATGGGATAAACGTGTTTGAAGTCAGGGGGAGGATTTTGAGTGGGATTAATGTCAATGTGCCTCTTACTATAATTTTTAAAAATATACATATTTTTATCACGCACGTATACAGTGCCTGCAGCCATACCACTGTGGCGTCACATCCCATCAGATCTTGGAAGCTAAGCAGGGTAGGGCCTGTTTAGTACTTGGATGGGAGACTGCCTGGGAACATCATGTGCTGTAGGCTGGAAGAAGGACCCAGCAACCTACTCTCCAAGTACAATCAGCCACTGAAAACCCTGTGAATAGCAGAGAATCACTGACAATGGTGCCCTGCCTGTTTTTTTTGTTGTTGTTGTTGTTGTTTGTTTGTTTTGTTTTATTTATTTTTTTTGTTTTTTGTTTTTTTGTTTTTGCAGTACTGGGGATTGAACCCAGGGCCTTGCACTTGCATGCTCTGCAAGTGCTGGACCACTGAACTACACCCTCAGCCCATTTTTTTGCTTTTTGAGACAGGGTCTCACTAAGTTACACAGACTGCCTTCTGATCTCAAACTTGTGATCCTCCTGCCTCTGCCTCCCGAGGTGCTGGGATTATAGGTGTGCGCCACCACACCTGGTTGTGTTTTGCCTGTTGTACATAGGGTCACTATGAGTCAGACATCAACTTGATGGCACCTAACAACAACAACAATGTATATAATGCCTGCTAAATAAATTGTATCAATTTTTATTATATTTCTCCATTTTGGTCTAACTGTGAACAAAAAAATATCCTTTAGAGTACAGCAGAGGATCCACAGATAATTTAAAGATTATTCCAAGAAATTTTATGCATGCATTAAAAATAATCTAGTTAAAGTTGCTTCTTCCAACAAGTACTTTTATTTTATGGTTTTAAACAATGTATATATAGGGAGTGAACAGCTAAATAGTCCCTTTAAAGCTATATAAATTCCAAATTAAAATTTTCACTTTCCAAAATAAATGAAAGCAAATTCTGAAAAAACTCAAACACAAGCAAATGGTATTGAATGATCTCTAAATATGTAAGCAGGCTATCAGGAACATTAAAATGTGGCCCCAGAAGGAACCAAAATAGTATGCTTACTTAAATTGTTGTGTATGTATATATCAAATCTGTCCCAAAGGCCTGGATAGGTAGCAAGTATCTCCCCTTTCTATGCCTGCTGGCTGTGACCCTAGAAATGCTCAGCTGGGGAGCCAGTGTGTCTGCTCTGGTACTGGGGGGCCAGCTGAGTAACATCACGATGCCTGTACACAGAAGGAATGATTCTCCTTATTTCAGCTCTCTCCATCCAGGGTCTGTTAATAAGGTCCAGAGGATTGACTGAGGAGCCCATTCCCCCAGAGTAGAAAGGACATTTGATAAATTACCCACACCCAAACCAAATAGACAAAAGGAGATTGAATGTAAGCAGTTGAACAAAAGTGCATACAAATGATCACAGCCAAATGAGTACCTCTTTTCTGGGGTTACTATCATGGAATACCAACCTGCGCATTAGATGTTTGCTAAACGAACCACTATTTGTGTTAATTAACAAAATACATAGCTACAAGAATTCATTGGTAGTTCAATGTGTAACTTTCTATTAGGTAGCAAATTGTCTTTTTTTAAGCTACTTTGAAATGAATGTCCTTGGTATCATTTGCTAAATCTATATTTGTTGTTTGTTTAAGTATAATTAAACAATCCAGGAAGGTATTACCAGATTTCATCTAGCAAGGATAAACTCTAATGCGTTCAAGAAAGCATGGCTTAAAACTTCTCGAAGCTGTGTTTACCAACTTGTCAAAATTAGGACGATGGAGCTTATAAACTGTTAGAGTCTTTAGATCTGTAGATTGGAAACATTTTCAAATTTAGGAAAGCTTCATTGTTTGATTTGAACTTTTCAGTTTAAAATAATTAGGGTAGAATAAGAAGCATAATCCTCTTTCACTAATGTGTTTTCTACAATGAAGTCTGAGAAATAGCCTAAAGATGCAATATGGGGAAAAAATTAAGAAAAAGAATAAAAGAATCCCTTCCCTTTTTACTTAATTCCTAATAATGCAATTGCAAAATATGGAACAGAATGTGTAGTGTCAGTACCACCTTTTATTGGTATATGCCAGCTTTCTCAGAGACAATGCATCAATGCAGCTAACTATTTGAAACAGATCTCTCTGTAACATCTGAAGATGCTACGCTGGGAGTTCTCTTTACAAGTTCCCAATAGCAATCACACACACCCTCCCTCCAGCCAGCAAAACAAACAAAACAGGCAGAAGAACTATCCGCTTTGACTTAGGTTTGCCTTGTTATCCACCTCCTATCATTGTAATTCTGAAATAAAATAAACCTTGAGAAGAAAAAGTCCATCTCAAATTTTGTATTAAATGTTCATTCCTGAGCTAAGCTTAGCTAGCCTTCACCGTTCCTTGGAAACCACAATGTAGTCTTCAAATCACTGAGTGTTAGTAATTTAGCAGTGATGGATTTTTCAGCTTGCTTATATATAGATCTCTTAAGACCGAAAATATGCAGATGCCATGGCTTTGCTTCCTCAGCTCTCAATGTAATGCTCATTTCCATGAGGAGAAATAGCAAAATAATTGATAATTAAGTGAGCTGCCGTATCGGGCTTCATTTGTGGGTCTTCATGTTCTAACTACTAGCAGCCAAACATAAATTCATTACAGACTTGTAAAATCAGATGTGGTTCATCTTTCTCCCTAAAATGGAAATGAGTTCAAAAACCTTCAGGAGTAGCATACTTATGCTTAATTTTGTTAATGGACTTCCAAAATAAAGCAGACTCTCATTGTTATAAATACCTCTATCCTAGGTTTCAGCACAGCAAGTTCACAGTAAAAATGGATCAACAACAAAAAGTCACTCCACTGACTGACTGCATCCTAAATTCACTTCGAGTCATTATTTTTATTATTACACAATGTGATAGGCAGTTTACCTTATTAGAACATTCAACAATTACTATTAGCTCCAATGCCATCGGGATTTTGGAGAATCTGAGTTTTGTTCAAAGAGCCGGTTAGGAAAGAGAAAAAAGATAACACAAATGGGCCTTCCTCATTTAAATTCCCTACTGAGTAAATACTACCACATTACCAGCTCTGAATAATTAACTTTCATCCACTGTGCCAAAAATGATGTGCTATCCTTGAAATGCATCTTTTCAATAACTACTCCCTGAGAGAGACTACCCCAGGAATCATGGCAGCTGCCATTGCACTAAACTTTTACTTACTCAAATCATTTTCTGAAAGCCATCATTAGATTCAAATTAAAATAAAGCTGAGGTTTTCTAAATAAAACTGTCAAAGAGGATAAAAAGTTTTCACATTGACAGTAAAGCAAATGATTTTTTCCACTCTGTTGAGGTTGTGTGATAGTGCAGTATATCTGAATGACTTATGGTCCATTAATGACAGATTAACAGCTGGGGGAAGGGCAATCTTTCCAAGAACAGTTTTCAAATGAATGAAAGTTCAGGCCCAGAGGCAAGGGGAAATGCAAAGTGTGGGGAGCTGAAGGAAGTGTAGGTGGAAGAATCTTATAAGATCAGACTGTCATAATTCATGAAAATTACTGAAAATGACAGACTGTGATCTGAAAGGAATTTTCCATATTAACCATGGAAAGAGGCTGTAGTGTAACTGAATGCAATGGATTCTCTTCTTGCTGATTGCAAAGCCAATGAGCACAACCAGAAGATAAAAGAATGGAGAGAGGTTTATTACTCGCAGCAAGGAGGTACTGGGATAATTTGTCAAACTGTGCTCTCCTTGAATAAAGAAAGCAAAGGAATCTTATGGGGAATTTGTACGTATTCATAGAAGAAACAACATGTAGGGATGGGAACATTCCCGAGCATGCTTCACTTGTGGTACATATTCCTAAGCATGCTCAGTTTAAGGTCATAAAACCACATGTTCAGAATGGAAAGATGGCAGACACGAATGCTTCTGGGCAGTGAACTTAGTGCTAAAATGAGCAAAGGTTACTCTAGATCACCTAATACGCTGAGTTACAGTGACTCAGTGACTGTGGCTGGTTCTTTGTAAGTTCCTCCAAAAAGTCGTAACTGAAAAAAAGAACAAACAACTCTGGAGGCTCATTAATAGTCTTTTACTTTCTTCCCCATAATCATAAGAATTTGCCTCCAAAAGTGCATCCCCTGCTTCGCAGTTAACAATGATGAGTACTAAGTTCTTGAAGATGATTACAGGAGCTAGAAAACCATGAAGGTATTTGTGCAGCATATCTGGAAGTATCAGCCTTGCTAAGACATAATTTGGTGAGGGATTTCATATGCAGCACATGATTTTGCTTACCAGTAATGTATTGATGCATTGAAATACCAAACACTGTATGCAACTAGGTGCAATAATATCAATATAAGGTTGACTCATTTAGAAAGACTGGACCCACAATCTGGAATGAAAATTGTTGTGTTGTTGTTAGGTGCCGTTGAGTCGGTATCCGATTCATAGCGACCCTCATAGGGTTTTCAATGGCTGACTGTTTCGGGATTGCCTTGGGAGTGGATTGCCAGGTCCTTCTCCCATTTTTGCGGGGCTGGGAATTGAACTTGGGACCTCAGAGACTACAATGCAGCGCTCTACCAACTGAGCCAAATCCCAGCCCAGGAATGAAAATTATGTAATACATATGTATATATTTCAGTAAACTATGTGAAATAGGAGCTAGAGATGTATCTCAGTGGTAGGTATAGTGCTTGCAGGAGGCCCAGGGTTTGATCCTCAGAGCCATACACACAAATAAATTGTTGTTATTGTTGTTAGGTGCCCTTGAGTCGGTATCCAACTCATAGTGACCCTACATACAACAGGTGAAACACTGTGGTCAGTGCTTCTCTGCTGTCCATAGGGTTTTCAATGGCAGATTAATTTTTGGGAGTGGGTTGCTAGGTCCATCTCCCAAGCCTGCAGCACCTGGTGTTCCCAGGTGGTCTCCCATCCAAGTACTAACCAGGCACGACTCTGCTTAGCTTCCAAGATCTGATGGCATCAGATGCCACAGGGCTACTGTAGGTGAAGTAAATACTAATATTAGACTGACATCAACTTTATTTTGTTACTCAACTTTTTTTTAAGTACTAGGGTTTTGAATCTATGGCCTTGAACATGCTAGGGAAGCACTCTACCACTGAGCAGTACCCCCAGGCCCTTTTTTATTTTTTGTTTTGAGATGGGGTCTCACTAAGCTACACAGGCTGCCTCTGGCCTCAAGCTTGCAATCCTCCTGTCTCTGCTTCTCGAGGCATTGGGATTATAGGTATGTGCTATGGCAATTGACTTAAACTTACTTTTTGGGTAGATACAACTTAATTTTTTATCACAAAAGCAATTCATGCTTTTATAGATATGATAGAAAACTGGTAAAACAAATGAAGAAGAAAATAAAATTCACTTCACAGTAATATATTTAAATTTTAATGCATTTCTTCCATCATGTAATATATTTTATTCATGATTTTTAATAAAGGTGAAATTATTGAAGGTACATGAGGTTATGTCATGAACAGAGGAGTGACTTAGACTTACTTTTGAAGTCAGTGATCTATTCAAGGTAAATTCAGTAGCTTTAACAATCTACTATAGCTACTACACCAAGACATATTTGTCTTTATCTCTTACCAGCATTGAATTTGTGTGCTCAGGACCCATTAACATATTCTCAGTTATGGTTATATAGAATATAGTACATATTTCAGTACTCAAGAATATGATTCCAGGTAAAACTCTAAAATGAGCATAGAAATCATGTATGAGCTCAGTGTCTAAAGACCCAAAACCTTTTATCTTCATCTGGTTTCTAATGCTGTTAGGTACTCAGCTTACATCATCAATAAGCTTTAGTCCCTAATAAGTAATGATCCTGGCATAAGTCAAAGACAATGGCAGAATATGATCCACGGTCTACAAAAAACAATCATGCTAAAAAAGAATTAGGCCACTCTGCAATGCAAAAATATCATGGATTGCACTAATTATAATTTGATAACAAAAATACCAAAAAAAGATTAAAATAATTTCCATCTGAGTTAAGCATATTTCTTAAAACATCATTAATTTTATAATAACATCTTACATATTGTTGTTGTTGTTGTTAGGTGCTGTGGAGTCGGTATCCGACTCATAGCGACCCTCATAGGGTTTTCAATGGCTGACTGTTTTGGGATTGCCTTGGGAGTGGATTGCCAGGCCCTTCTCCCATTTTTGCGGTGCTGGGAATTGAACTCGGGACCTCAGAGACTGCAGTGCAGTGCTCTACCAACTGAGCCAAATCCCAACCCCCCCCCCCAAAAAAAAAAAGTTGTTGAAAGAAAAAAAGTTGTTGAAAAAAAAAAAAGTTGTTGAAATATATTTCTGTAATTAGGAATAAATGATAATAGTTATAGTATACATCATTTTTTCCCCTCAGTACTGGGGGGGGGTCAAACTCAGGGCCTTATACATGCTAGGCAAGCGCTCTACTAATGAGCTGCACCCCCAGTCCTGTTTTTTTAATTTTTATTTTAAAATTTTAATTAGCATATAATATAATGAGTTTCAAAATAAGATTATCTTTATTTTTTATTTTGAGACAGGGTGTTGCCAAATTGTGCAGGCTGCCTCTGGCCTCCAACCTGTCATCCTCCTGCCTCAGCCTCTAGAGTCACTGGGATTACAGATATGTTCCGTGGCACACACCTAGGTGTATACCCCTTATAGCAAGAAAAACTGGAAATAATTTCTTCTGATATTTTAGGGTTTATGATATTGCTTAAGTACTCAGCCAGAAAATCTGTCTCACTTAAGTCTTCAGGATAAAAAGAAGTACTTCTTTAGGTTCTTACATTTTTGTGAATTAGTTCAAATACCTTCTATCATTTATGGTTGTAATAAATATTATGATAATAATCTCTATTCTAAACCTCTAGCAAAACAATTTTAATTTGTCTTGCATTGCACTTATTTGCCTATTTGAATACCAAATTTATATAAAGTTATGTTTCTATGGAAACAATTCTCTGGATTCCATTTTTAAAATTTTACCTTATATAGTACATATTTTACTCTGCTTTTACCTAATCTTCAAAATAGTAATTTTATTGGATCCATTATATTTGCATGAAGCAGAAGCATAATCATTAGCTTAATTATTCCTCTTTTGGGGGCTAGATTGTTTAAAATGTTTTAACTTGTATTTTATTAAATTTTACCCAGTCTCAGAATTTTAGTTTCACTTTTTCTTTGTTCAATAACATATGACTCTAGTTACCTATATTATTGCCTTTTATAGTTAATATTTTCCCTTGATATATAAAGAACTTTTTTTCTTTCTAACATCTTCATTTTTTTACACCTGAAATTTTTATTTTTGTTATATTTTTTGTGATGGTTATTTTTATGTGTCAACTCAACTGGGCCATGGAATGCCCAACCATCTGGTTAATCATTATTTCTCCACACAACTTTGGGGATGATTCCAGAAGAGATTGTCATGTGAATGTTAGACTAAGTAAAGCAGCTGCTCCTCCTCAATGTGGGCGGGCATCACTCAATCCATTGGGGGTGTAAGTAGGACAAGAAGCGGGAAGAATGTCAACTTGCCTCTCCCAGACAGGTGTCTTGCTCACTCACCCATGGCCTGGGACTTGGGTTATCTGCCTTCCTAATTCTCAGGCCTTCAGATTTGGGCTGGAATTTACATCACCAGCTCTCTTGGGTCTCCATTTGTCATCGTGGGACTTATCAGCCTCCATGATTTTGTGAAACAATTCTTATGATAAACTTCTAGATAGTAATGTGTGTATATATATTTAGATATGAATGATGTGATCATTAACTATTTCCCTGGAGGACCTCAACTAATAAAACCTATTATTATTTTTCTGCCTTTTTTGTCTGTAGCCATAATTCCTTTTTTTTCACAAATGATGCTTCCATGCTTCATCTTTGTATTTGTTCTTTGATCTTGCATTTTAACGTGCTGTCTTCTGTTTACTGAGTTTTTTCATGTCATATTTCTAAAGATTACTGAATTCACTAATGATCTCAATTGTTCCATTGCTGTTTTTGTCATTGTTTGATCTGGTTAAATGTTTGTTTTATTAGCTATGACAGAGTAGGCTATGCTGTTGGAGCAAACATCAAATTCTCCATTGCCTAAATAACCAAATATACTTTTGGCCCACTTTATGTGACCACTTTGGGTTGGCAGCGGGGCCCCTCTCATTCAGTCCCAGAAAGATGTATCTGCATGTTGAAAACATTGCCAGCCCTTTGCTTTAGTAAATTTTTTTGCCAGTACTGGGGAACTGAATCCAGGGCCTCACGCAAACTTTGCAAGCATTCTACCACTGAGCTGCACCTCCCACTCCCTTTTTCATTTTTTATTGTGAGACAGGGTCTTGCTAAATTACACAGGCTGTCTCTGGCCTCAAGCTTGTGATTCTCCTGCCTCTGTTTCCCGAGTTGCTGGGATGACAGACATGTGCCACTGCCCTTGGCGAAATATGAATTTTTCAAGTTCTGTCCTTGACCATCAAATGGTCTAGCCTTAAAATAATGCCCATCATTTTTGGGCAGAATTCACTGGCCCAGTCCAGTCAGATGGCCCCACCCAATGACACAGAAGTAGAACTACAGCCCTACCACATGCACAGTAGGGTGGAAAGCTGAAGATATTTGGCGAACAGTACAAGTGCTGGCCACATGTATCCTTAGTCTTTAGTGCCACAAAGTAAGATAATCTCTATATTTTCTAAAATTTTATTCTAAAATTTTATTTCTAAAATTTTATATATTTCTAAAATTTTCCATTTCATGTAAAAACAAAAACAAAATTTTAGTGTATAGCATTGCCTACAGTTAACTTCATTCTTTCTGCTTCTTATTTAGTGTGGAAAATAGTTTTCTGCACATTTGTTTGTTTTTCTATGGATAGCTTTATACTTTCTGTTCGTTCACACTTCCATATGACTAATTTGCTAATCTTTCAACAGCAGACCAGCTGGTGAATTGCTTTAAAGCACTGTCTTAGCAGTCTGACTATTTTCTGGCTGAGTGAGCTTCTTTGATCTTGGGTCGGAAATCAGGCTCTCAAAAATTTTTGAGGCTATTTTATTCAGATCCCAATAGTTATTTAATAATTCAGTGCCAGAGTTGGTTCTGATGAAGAGTGAAGGTGTGGAAAAGAGTTTTCCTCTTTTCAGAAAGCTCATTTTATAGTCTCCTCTCTTTCCTGGATCTAGAGTTAAGAATCAGGTCACATGGAGGGTTTATTTCAACCTTAACCAATTCAGGAACCAAGATGTTGACATATAGCACTTGACTCAGGGACCGGAGGACTCAGAAATTAGAATTCAATTCAACCAATAGTCTAAGGTGATGGCAAAGAAAATTATTTGAATTCTGCATCGAAGACTGCTGCAAATTGTTTACATTACTAAGGAAAGCTATAGGAACTCCTTTTAATATCTATAGCATGTCTCTGTACTGATTATTTCTTGTAATGGCTTACTTGGGCAATTCAGAGTACTTTGGCTTATTTTTCTTTTAAATTACATGTATTAAGATATACAAATTTTCTTATTCACATCAACTGTATTATATTTAAACTAGACAGTTGTTAGTTTAAATTCCATACAACTGACTTAATGAAGAGGTGTGTTCAAAGATTACCATCAGCTCTCTGGAATACCAACCAAAAGATAAAAAATATAAAATATACAGCAACTGTTAATACTGTAATATCAGCCTTTTTATTGTATGGATTAAGAACCATCAGTTTTCTGTACATTTTTATAGTTTTCTATTTAAATGTATTTGTACTGATATGTGTGTGTGTATACACACATATATATACACATACATATATACATAGAAATTATACATATAAATGTACAATTATTCCATAAATCAGGAAAAACAAATATGTCTCCTCATTTAGCATTTCTTTGTGATGAATACTTTCAAAATACTTTCTTCAAGTTTTCTGAAAGGTATAATGCATTACTGTTATCTCCAGTTACTCTATTATGCAATAGCACAGCATTTCTTGCTCCTCTCTAATTGTAATTTTGCTACTTATCAGCCTTTCCCCAGCCCTCTTTCTCCCTATTCTCCATAGCCAATAATACCACCATTCTACTTTTATGAGATTAAAGTTTTCAGATTCCACTTACGAGTGAGATCCTATAGTACTTGTCTTTCTGTGCCTGGCTTTTTCATAATGATCTCCAGTTCCATCCATATTGCCACAAATGTCAGAATTTCATTCTATGCCTGAATAGTATTCCACTGTGTATATGTAGGTACCACATATTTTTTATCCATTCATCAGGTGATGGACACCCAGGCTATTTCCGTTTATTGGCTATCATGAACAGTACTGCAATAAATGTGGAGATGCAATAAACACATAGGAGTCTCTTGAATGCACTCACTTCATTTCCTTGGGATATATACTCAGGAGTAGAATTGCTGGTATACATGCAACAGGGAATTGGTATCCAGAATCTATAGGGAACTCTGAAAGCTTTATAACAAACAAACAAACAAACAAAAATCACATAAAAAATGAGCAATAGATCTAGATAGGTATTTCTCAAAAGAAAAAACCAATGGCCAAAAGGTACATGAAAAAATGCTCAGCATCACTAATCATCATGGTAATGGAAATGTAAATCAAAGCAACAATGAGATATCACTTTATCCCAGAAAGAATGGCTATTATCAAAAGACTAAAGATGGAAAAAGTAACAAAGATGTGGAGAAAAAGGAACAAACACTTATGCATTGTTGGTGGGAATGAAAATTAGTAGAACTGTTGTGGAAAATGGTATGGAGTGTCCCCAAAAATCAAAATACTTCTTCTGATAGTGAGAGAGAAGATGTTCCCCCTTACTCAAATATATATCTGAAATTTTACTCTTTTTACACTATATAGCTTGAATATTAATCATACTTTGTCAATACAAAGGAGCTAGAGTATAATGTTAGGAATTGGGACCCTGAGGCATGCAAACCAGAGTTCAAATCTTGAATTTGTGACTCTCTGTGTGATCTTGAGTAAATAATGTGGGTGGTTCTTGAAAGTTGTCTTCTCTCATCTAGAATAAGTGGATGGATAACAACTCCTAACTCACAGGATTATTTGGAGGATAAATTAATAGGCCATTAGTATTTTCTTTTTTCTTTTTTTTTTCTTTTATTTATTTATTTATTTTTTATTGGACTTTTTTTTATTTGGACATTTGGACATTTTTTTTTTTGACTTTCTTTTGGACATTTTTAATGTACACCTTAATGTGATTCATTCTGACATGCTTTTCATTGTGGCATTTACATATATGCATTTGATGTACATTATTCATATAGGTGCCCCCTTACCCTCTTGTATGCTTACCCCCCACACCCTCCCCACCTAAGTCTTCTCTATCATTTACTTGGTAATATTTTTCTATATGTACTTGAGTTCCAGTTCTGTTTAAGATAGAATTTTTTCCTATATCAAACTTTGTTATTATCTTGTCAGAACAATTGCATGCATTTTCTAGACCATTAATATTGACACTATTCTTAGCTTTTTTTTTTCCGTTTTATTTTGATCCAACCTTTGAATAGGATGTTTCCTCCTTATAAGGTCATTCGCAGCAAAATGGATGGAATTAGAGAAAATTATTTTAAGTGAACGAACCCAAGCTCAGAAAGAGAAACACCACATGTTCTCACTCATATGTGGGAGTTGAGCCATTAGTATTTTCTTAAGGCCACTGTTACCTGCAGCCATACCACTGTGGCATCTAATCCAAACCTGTCAAATCTCAGAAGCTAAACAGGGTCGGGCCTGGTTAGTACTTGGATGGGAGACCACCTGGGAACATCAGGTGCTGTAGGCTTGGGAGAAGGACCTGGCAACCCACTCCCAAAAACAATCAGCCATTGCAAACCCTATGAATAGCTGAGAAGCACTGACAATGATGTCTTGCCTATTGTACATAGGGTTGCTATGAGTTGGACACTGACCTGATGGCAGCTAACAACAACAAAAAGGCCATTATTGAGTCTTGAGAAAATGACTAACATTGACTTCAGAGAAGAAAACACATGAAGAAACCTAAGAAGGTGGAAAAATCTAGCTCAGGCTGCTTGACACCTTGGGTATATGAGAGTAGGGTTTGTGTGCACAGATGCCAGACCAAAGGGGCCGGTGGAGTCAAAGCCAGCCTAAAGTCGGCTTGCACAGAGTGTGCTTCTTGGCACAGGTTCGACTGTCCGGAAAGAGCAGTGCATTTTTCTTAACACACCGTATTCAGGTGACCGTGAATAAATAAGAATCATAAGCAACTTGATGAAAAATGCTGTGTGGTCCTAATCCTCAATAGGAGGAAGAGTTCCCGAGGAAATTCACCATTATTTATCCCTGGCATATTTCCTTTCTGTAAGCAGAGGACCTCTGAGGCATTTCCATTTGTACAATTATAAAACATCCATACAGTTAGACCATTCTCCTTCCATCCCCATCTCTTTCCTGAGCCCCATGCTGACAGTTTGTGGGAGGAAGGGTGTTCCTGCCTCTTCACTCTGCTGTGCTAAGTACTAAACTGTGCTGTGTTTGTTCTTCCCATTAGAACTGCCTCAGAGACAGAAAGGGCATCTGCATGGTTTGATCTCGATGGTTTGACTGAGCGTCATTGCATGACCAGCTTCCTCAAACTGCAGCCTCTGTCCTTCCAGAACAAGTTCATCTCCCAGGCAGAGAAGAAGGGGAGGCAGAAAGGGCCATGAGGAAGAGGAATAGAACTGTGCAGTAGGACACTGATAGTTGCTTCTAGGAAACATCCTACGCTATCGAATGACATACATCCTTTCTCACTTCTTCCATCCGCTGCTCTATTAGACTATAGGTCTCTCACGAGAAAATACCTGTAAAGCTTTTGCATGTCCTCTGAAAGACACGTTCCATAGAGAGAGCTAACAGAAAAGGCTTCGTAGCTACAAGAATGGAACAACATCTCCTCTGTCATTGCCTCTTTTAGTCCTCTTTCCAGTTGACAGTTCTCTAATTTCTTATTTAACTGGGGAGATGGGAAGGAGGAGAAGAGGTTGTGTCAGATAATAAAGGATTCTAATAAGAATCTATTTCATTGATCCATAAAATAAAACCAAGATTATATCATCTATCTTCTTCTTATAATGATTACAATTTATTAAATCTTGAATATGTTCCAGGTACTTTACATATATTATCTTTAATCCTTATGAAAACACCATAAGGTACCTATTTTTATCTCTGTTTTTCAGATAAGAAAACTTTGGTGAGAAAAGTTAATTAACTTATTCAAATATACAGAGCTAATAAATTGTAGGGTTAGTATAAATCCTAGCACTATCTGACTCTGTAAATCACTTTCTTTCTTTCTCTAAAATTATTTTTTAAATGTTACAATGTAATGTGTGCATATATTCTCACTGCATACATTCCTATGATACAACCTATACATGATAAATATGGAAATCTCTCTCAAATAACTTTGCTCACCCAAATATCTTGTCCTAATAGTTTCCTTAGTATGGCTAAGTTTCTAGAATTTTTCAATATTTTTTCAGACAGACAGTGAGAGAGAGAGAGAGAGAGAGAGAGAGAGAGAGAGAGAGAATGTTGTATTTTTACAAAACATCTGTGTATTCTCCTGAAGTTGTTCTTTTAATGTAACAAAACATTTTAGAAGTTATCTTTCAGTGTGAGTGCTCTCAGGCCTACTGTTTTCATAAGAATGGTGTAACATTCCAATTTAAATTTATCTGCATGTCATTATATATTTTCCTTTTACCCAGCTTCCTAGAATACAGGATTTCTGAATCCCTGCAGTTTTGTTAGTTTGATTTTGCATACATAAACATAGACTAAGAAGAGGAGTATTTAGAGGATGAATTTTGGCTTAAGAATTCTGAAGTTTTTCAGATGAGTTTACCCTTTTTATGGATAAATAAATAATAGGTTATTGCAAAAATGTCTTCTGTTTGCTACCTAATGTGATTGCTTGGGTATCAGCTTTTCTGTCTGGTTGAATACACAGCTTTTTCCCATGATGTGAGTTTCCTTTAAATTCCTGCTGTTCTTGACTGGCTATTGGACATTTTGGTCCAACTTTCATTCTGCCTCTACAATATAATACTGCAGTTCATCTCACAGTTGAGGAAACCAAGAACCAGAGAGAATAAACGACAGCCAAGGTTATTGAGCTAGTGAATGTTAGCATGGTAAAAAATCTTATCTATCTGCTAACTCTCGGCTCAGTGCCTTTTCTAAAACATATTACTAATGGGAAGTCTTAGGGCAATGTGCTAGCTTATTGGTGAATCTGTCCTTTCCCCCCTTCACATTACATGTCCTATTTCTAGTCACACTTGTTTAGCTGAAAGAGTTTGACATACTCAGGTGTGCTTGGCAGAAAATTCTGAAAAAGATCACTGCTCAGCATATTTTATTGGAATAATTCCTAGAAGGATCTAGTGCATGGACAAGTTCAACAAATAAAAAGTTGGAGCACTATGAGGTGTTCAAAAAATCAAATCCAGCTCCTTTCTTTATAAATTCATTTAACAATAAGTATTGTGTGTGCACTTGGTAAATTCTCAAATGCTGATACATTAAACAATACATTAAAACATTTACATATAATATCTGGGGAACTGGAACCTAATGTCAGGATTGGATACTATGTTTCCTACTCAAAACCCAGTGCTAAACACCCAAGTGACTTACTAGGGTGATATTTGGGATAGACAATAAAATATAGGCTGGCCTGGCCAAATTATAGTATGTGCTAAATTGTATTCTTGATATTTCTTTGTGGATTATTTTTAAAAACAAAACAGTGCTAGTAATGAAATGGATAATGCATGTGTACCTTTTAAAGCCAAATCCTTTCATTTACTTTGCTTTAAACTATTTGCAATGACAGATAAATAGCATGCTTCTAGACAGTGGGCTAGCTCCAGTGCCCTTGATTGATGTGCCTCTCTCTCTCTCTCTCTCTCTCTCTCTCTCTCGTTTTCAATGAAGGCACTCACTCTCTTACATGCTTACTCTCTCCCTCTCTTCTCCTCTCATACAAAAATAATTCTTAAGGTTACATGGTGGGTTCCTGAAAGGAGCATTTGTATTCAGGTTCAGTAAATACTGTCAACATTTTGTGATCATTCCTGTTGAGTCTTGTTGAATGCTTGATGCTACCTTGTAATTCTGAATATACAATAAGCACCTTCTAAATGGGCTGTTCAAGGGTGTTATTGTCCTCAATTAAATGGGTAGATTATTTTTAATAGATTAGAAGAAGCTTGGATCTCCTGATCAGGGGCAGTGTTCACTGATCATGCATTTTCATTAGCATGGAGAGAAGAGGTGATGAAACAGAAGGGGCATTAGATTTGCCATCAGCCAGCCTGAGTTTCAATGAACTACTATTCAGGGACTTCTCGGTGTTTTGGTTTATATATTAAAGATGAAACAACAATATCCATTTCCTCTGGGTTGTTTTAAGATCTAATTGAAATAATGCATGTGAAACCACCCTGGCACATATAAGGAATTTAATAAAACTTAAACTTCCTTTCCAGTTTGCTTGATGTTCACTTCTTTCACACCATTAGTTTCCAATAATGTAGTGAGTGGCTTTGACAGCGATAACTGCCATGGGTAGTTCATGCCTGCTTTCCTTGAAGACCAGCTTTCTCCATTAGTATTTAAACCTGGTGAATCAAAATCTTTCCTGAAATCTTCTAAGTGACTTCGAAATCCCTGTGCGTGTTAGTCTTGATCACTTGAGTGTATCCTGCACATTTAATTAAACCTGTTATTTCTAGAAACAAAAACAAAACGTTTGAGAAAGAATGGCTGAAAGAAATCATTGCTTTCCAGTACTGCGACATGAATAATTTAAAGAATCTTTTAAAGCTGTGCTTTATTTTAATTGGTTTCTAAATCCATTCATTTTCAGATTGTGCTTTTAGTTTCTTCATCTACCATTGCTTTGTGCCACTTCTCTTTGAGGATATCTGTTATCCTTAAAAAAGGAATTGGATGGGAATTAACTTGCTACTGACTATATCCATTTATCCACTGGAAGATCACCACGGCACACTATGAAAAATGTGCTAGTTCTGAAAAATGACAAAGCTCCCAGGATCGAAAGGTGCTTATCCTCTCACAGGAATCTATATGTTCTGTTATTCTGCCTTCCTTGGCAGCTGGGGCTGGATTCTTCAAAGGGAGATGCAGATTTCACTTTTCTTTATCTACCCTGAAAATTACATCTTGCTTCTGCATTGCATAGGTTTTGGATCAAAAGTCCTTTCCTATTTGCACTGCAAATAAAAAAAAATACGGCCCTGTTGTAAATTGCTTTAACACCTTTTCAAGAATCTAAACCTTTTGAGAAAAGCTATGCAGGCTATTATGTGTACATCGTAAGAGCTGCACACAGGTGTGTTTATAAGGAGGTGTGTGTGTCCAATTTTGTCTTCCTTAGTCTTTCCCTAAGTATCCTCATCAGCATGGGGGAAATGGAATCTGTCTAATTGGTTCCAATGGAGTTAAAGATGCTAAATATATTTCATTTTAAATTTCAATTGGACCAGGATCTTTGTGTTATTAATAGAAATATAATGATGTATCTTTTCTACATCCTCTTGTCCCGATAGTGTCCTTGTTGCACTTTGGAGAAATAAGGTGTTCAATGCTCCTGCTCTTCAAACCCACATCTTGCCACAGTCTAGTGGACGTAGACCAGTTCTCCCCAAGGATTCTCTTATGATAGCCCCTTCCCATGTAACATAAATCTCATGGAACCCACCTCCATGACACGAGACAGAGAGGAATGAGGGGTGATGCTAAAGCAGCCTCATTAGAGAGTTCCATCACAACAATGGCCTCTTTTTATTTCAGCACCTCTCATATCTACACAGGAGGTAGATAATAGTATAAAGGGCACAATATTGAGCGTCCTCCATCTCTTAGCAGATCCTGTATAGGTGGTCCACCTTCTTTCATTAGAATGTGTGTGGTGGGACAGGTGGAGATTATCATCCATCCCTACCAATGCTGGGATTTCCAGTGAGGATAAGAAAAGTCTCATTAACATTTTATTACTCATACATAACTTTGATAAAATAAAAACCAAATTGTAAGAGATAAATCTGTATGGTACAAGAGGAAGAATGATTATAGGCTTCAGAAGAAATTTCCATTGTGGCACAACTATGCCATTGACTCTAGAGTTGCTTTCCCTTTTGCTTTGATTAAAAGTGCAATTTCACATGAAAAAATAGTGTGATATTCCATCTCCAGTTTCCAGGGAGGCTCCGTGGAGAGTGTCATTACCCAGTGTGGTCAGGCAAACCAGCATCTTCCCTGATTAGTTCCTCCTGCTGCGCAGTAGAGACAAAACTTCAATCACAGGACATTCTGGGGAGCTTGAGTGTCCTTACTCCAACTGAGCTACCTAGAGAACTGTCAAGTGTCTGTAAATATTTTGCAATTCCTTAGGAAAATGTGTTAGCCTTCTGAGAAACAGCAGAGCAAGTCTGCCCTTGCTTCTAGCCTTGGGTCTTGGCAGACTTGGTCTACTTTCTTATTTTCAGTCTTTGACTGGGCTGGGCTGCAGCTCAGTGGGCAGAGTGCTGCTTCACATTGTCTGAGGACTCGGGTTCGACCCCCAGAATGGCAAAAATGGGCAAAGGACATGGCAATCCACTCCTGAAGCAATCCCCAAACAATTAGCCATTGAAAACCCTGTGACGGTTGTTATGAGTGGGACCTGACTCATTCACAGTACCTAACAATGACATGACTCTGATTAATCTTATATGTGCATCTCTTTATCTCTTTATGAGGTTTGGGCTAAGGACTATTGTTTTCTAATACTTCATCTTCTTTCCAGAGTGTGCAGAAGATCACTGATTGTCCTCGGTTGATTCATTCTTGACTGGCGTCTGGACAGAGAAGCCAGGTCACTGCACAGGAGAAACAAGCCTGAACGTGCTGTGGAGAAGGGCAGCAGCAGCATCGTCTGTTACTTCTTACCAATTTTCAGAGATGATCATTCTAATTTTTCACCCCCCACCCTCAATCTCATTGCTATGGCACAATAATAATCTTAGTCGTCATTACATTAATCCCAAATTCTTTCTGACCATCTTGCCATTTTCACAGGCATTGTCCCATTTTCTCTTCCAGATGGTACATTTGCATCTCCTGAGTGGAGTAACCAGCGACTTCAGGGCCTCAAAGTGTGCCCCCACCACACAAAGCCACCCCTAAATACATTGTTTGTTTTGAACAAACCTTCTGTTCTTGTTCTATTTGATTAACAAGAATAATCAAACATCTAAATAAAAATCATTGTCTGTTACCACTGGAGACTGTCCAACCTAGTGACAGACAGCTTGGAAGGCAGGCAAAAGGCAAGACACATTGTGCTGGGGGACATCCAGGACAACATGGAGGGGCCTGTGTACCATCTGCCCCCTCCCTTGCTGCTAGGATCCCGGTCCAATCTTTTTAATCTCATTAGAGCAAGATTCTTGTCAAGCCAAGAGACGAGATTTAGCTGCAGCTCCCAATTTCACAAGCTAAAGAAAGCCTCCTGGTGTGAAGGCTGGCTTCTGGAATCACCTTGAGTGACCTCCCGGCTTGGTGCCTCCCCATGCTGCACACTCCGTGAAGGGTTGGGTGCCCTTTCTCCTGTGCTTTACTTTTGCATGTGGTGAGGCT
Source organism: Pedetes capensis (assembly GCA_007922755.1). Classification (NCBI taxonomy): domain Eukaryota; kingdom Metazoa; phylum Chordata; class Mammalia; order Rodentia; family Pedetidae; genus Pedetes; species Pedetes capensis. Next base: position 10,841 of record VMDO01009303.1, on the reverse strand, counting down.
TGGGAGGAATATAACCTCTCCAGTTATAACCGTGTATAACGGTATATGTTCCCCAGGCGCAGGGCTAAAAGGGCTGGAAGATATTCTGTGCTAATTGTTTGTTGCTTCAGAGCAAAGCCAGCCCACTGAGAAGCTCTCCCTTTTTATATTTGTGGTGCTGCATTTACCAGGAAGCAAAGTTCAGGGAAAAAGAAAACATCTGAAACCCTTTCTTCTCAAATAAGAAACATTACTGACACCCTATTTAATGACAGCCTTCAACTGCTTCTTTTCCATCTTTATTTCCGCGCTAAGGTTCAGCTTATTGGCTCATTATGTGCCTGGAACATGAAGGATGACCAGGAGATGGAATTCTGGCTCAGCAGTTTCGGAGCCCAGCCCCCCTCTTGCTTTGCCAGCCCTCTCCTCCTCCCTGGCTTTTCTCTCCTCTCTTCCCCCAGCTCTCCCGCCTCCTGCTGCAGATCTTTCTGCTGCCTGGCAACGGCACCGCAGGCAATGTCACACAGGATTGCTTATTGCAGCTTCAGAGAAATAAACAGGAGGGGGAAATTTCTTGCTGTTACATTAGAACTGTTATGTACAAATGTACCAAAGCCAGGTAATTCTAGGAGTGATATTATAGCAGAATTCTGCACCATGGGGCAGAGGTCTTCCCTTTCACAGACAGAGAGAAGGGTGAGAGAAAATGAAAAGGGAGTTTGTAGGTGGCTTTTAGCCAGAAATGTATTAAATATAACCATTCCACTGGCATAGATCTCAAACATAACTATTTCTGAGCTTTAAGGACTTCAGCAAAAAATGTTCCCAGTCGTCATTTGAAAAGCACAGTGTGTCTGTGAAAAGCACTGTTCCACGCTTACTGGCAGAATCTTGACTCTTGTGATTATTGTGTAGATTTAGCAAGACTTAAGAACATTTCACCTAAAATGCGGAAGGAGGTCAGGACCTCTCTTTTCTCCAATATCATTTCTTTGCTAACATGAAGGTCTTTTGTTCTTCCAGACATCCACTCAGGTCATCGCGGCCAGCAGCTGACAGTGATGGAACACATTCCTTGTGTCCCCTCCTGGATACAGTGGCCAGCAGGAGAGAGCTGCAGGGATCCCTGTGAGGGATCACGCCATCCCAGGGAAGATCGACAATGAAACAGATCACCAAAATAGACCCTGCTAAAGGATGAAATGGGAAAGTCTTGCTCCACTCACGGTGCTCTGCCTCTTTGCAACAAGAATAGTTTTAAATCCGGATTTCCTTTTGGGTCCAGTCCCATCTGTTTAGCCACAGGCAACAGAAGGAAGCAGGTTTCTTCCTAACTCAGTTTCCTGAGTTTGGTATCCAGATTGCATAAACACTGTTTGAAGTGTATCTCGCCAGAAATCTGGACTCACCTTTAACCTAATTGTAAACCCTTTCATGTCCCAGGCCCCTATCCTTGCTGGCCTTGGTAACTAACACGAGTGAGACTAGCCTATTTACTAGGTCAAGTTAACTGTAAGTTCTAACTATGTTCCCATATTCTCATCTCCTTTTGCCCCTAGGGTAGACCTGAGGTCTTGAGTGGTCTCCGTGCAAATCATTGTATTGAAGAAAGTGTAGGAAATCCTAGGCAGAGTGGGGTAGGTACACACCCTGGTGAAGCAGAATAAGGGTGGTCTCAGAGTTTTCGAAAAGTTACTTAATGGCAGCAAGTGGTATCCAAATTATAGGTAAGGGAAGTTAGCAGAGAGTCATTTGGTATGCTATTGGAATCAATGACTGTCACCAAGGAAAATTACTATTAGGCACTGTGCAAAAGTGTCAGGTAATCAAGGTTCCCCAACTGGAATTCTAAAGTATGCTCTGTTTTCAGAGAGTACAAATGGGAATGGAAAGGAAGAAGCAGTCAGATGTCCAGGCACGCTGGCTGGCCAGACACAAATGGGCTGGATGACAGGCCTCAGCCTTCTGCCGGGATTTTCACCTCCAGGACCACCGAGTACTGCCACAGCACCTCTGGTGGTGTGTAGCCCCTTCCTTGCTCCTGGAGTTCAGCAGCATGGTGACTAGTTGGGCTTTCTCCTGGAGGGTAAGGCAGCTCAAGACTGAGATGCAGGACAAACTTGGCAGATGGTGGGGAAAGGAAGCGAGGCAGGAATTCCTGCGCTGAGCTCCGGAAGCCTGGCCACAGTGTGGGCTTTGATCAGAGAGACCTAAATTTGAACCCAAATTCTGATATGAATGCTCATATTGATGGATGAAGCCATGTGCATCTCTGAGGACACTGGAAGGACATTTTCTAATGGCTCTACACTCTAATCCAAGCCATTGATCCATTTACGAAAAAAAAAGATCTCAGGCTCAAGTCACATTGGGTGCCCAGAGCTGAAAGCCCAGGGCTGATGTCACACTGCACATGCCCTAGTTTGAATAAAAGTAGGAGAAACATGTGCTCTCTCTCCTTCCTTTTTTCTCCACTTTTTGCCCTTTGCTCTTCTCTTCTTTCTATAGCAACCATGTGCATGCCTCTCCCTTCTCTGTTAGTTAGGTGCCGTCCAGTCGGTATCTGACTCATAGCGACCCTCATAGGGTTTTCAATGGCTGACTGTTTCGGGATTGCCTTGGGAGTGGATTGCCAGGCCCTTTTCCCATTTTGTGGTGCTGGGAATTGAACTTGGGTCCTCAGAGACTGTAACGCAGGGCTCTACCAACTGAGCTAAATCCCAGCCCTCTCCCTTCTCTAGAGCCTATATATTCTCTGTCTAGCTGAGGTACTTTTCCCTCTAGAAGCCTGCTTAACTCTGGTCTCTCTGACTTTACCTTTCCCTGAGAAATAGAAATATCCTTATGCAGATTCACCCAGAGAACCTGGATTATTTCAAGTTCCTTTCCAGGTTCCACAGATACCTGTGCTTCTCTAGGTATCTCTGTTTTCTCTGTAATTATTTCCAAATGGTGTCCTATCTTTTAAGAAACCTTATATATACTCTCTGCTGGAACTTCATTTATACATCAAATACAAGAATCAGGGTTTTGTTGCCAAATTCTGAACTCAGGCTCCAGATTTGCCTACCCATGCTCCGCCAGGAATCTCCAGTGACAATATGACCTCACCGGAAAAATCATGAGGCTCTCAGGACCTCAGTTTACTCATCTGCAAATTTCCATGAATACCATTAATAACTATGATTAAAGTCCCTATTATACTTCAAAAGACCAAAAACAGTTATGTAGGAAATATTTTGTCATAATATGAAAGCAAAATTAAGAAGCAATTAAATCATTCCATCTGAATGTACGGAGTTGGAAAATGATGGTAAGTGGTATTAATAATATTAAAATGACAACTTTCAAGTACTGAAATTATAGAGTGAATTTGATATATCAAATTCAAAAGCATTCTTCTCTTCGATCCCCTTCCTAACTCCCATCTTGCCTATCACATTACAATATGCACGCCTGCTGCAAATATTGATGACCTTATCTGTTGGCTAAAGCTCTCAATATCTTCCATTATGTGACCATTATGAAGGATGTGGGAAGAACTCACTGACCATAACCAAGGTCTTCATACTGTATTTGATCATGGGGACACAAAACTCTGTGTTTTATATCTGTTACTAAATTGGCAAGTTTAACCTGTAAATACCTTTAAATTTGGGAAAAGGACCCATCAACCTACTCCTAAAAAACAACCAGCCATTGAAAACCCTATGAACAGCAGAGAAGCACTGACAATAGTGTTTCGCCTGTTGTACATAGGGTTGCTATGAGTCGGACATGGACTTGACAGCACCTAACAACAACATACCTTTAAATCAGGCTGAACCAAGCAGTTTCTGAAGAAATGCAATTCTCTTTAGGAAATCTCTTTTCCCATCCTGCATTTCTCCTGCCCCTCCTCATTTTCTTCCTGGGCGGCTGACCTGTTTAACTCTGTGTCTGTTTCCTTGCCTATGTTTTTCATTTGTTCTCGACAGTAGAATATGTCAAGAAAGCTTCACTTTCAATTTATACTCATCTCTGCCTGCCCCATGGTTGACAGATATCTCTCACTGTTCGGCTATGTCTCTGGAACTCAACATCAGGCACCTAAGTGACATAATCTTGCTCTCTGCTAGAAGTGAATCAGACAGACATGTGTTTATTTTTCCCAAAGTTACAAAAGGAATTATAAAACCCATAGCCCACTATCTCCCAAGGCAGTTCAGGGAGCAGCTGCATCACGGTCGCCAGGGGGCTTATTAACAAATCAGGATTTAAAAGCCAGTCCCAGATTCAACAGCCAGCTCCCCTTGGTAATGATCATAAACATGCAAATTCGAGGCTTATTGCCATAATCTCTTGAAGATTTGGATCAAAAAATATACATATTTCAGGTGAGTAAGTGACAATATGAATCCAATTTTTCAGCAACATTTTTTTAAATTCCATCTATTCAGACCTTTAGGAAGGGTTTCTTTGTGACAGACTAGATCTAACCTTTTTAAAGTTAGCAGACCACTAGGATAAAAAGAGACAAAAAATGACTCGTGAAGGGCAACAAATCAGCTTTCATAATGCTTCATTATCCTGTTTACCCAGAGCTCCAACCAGCCCCTCAGTCCTGTTCTGGGGGGCTGAAGACCTAGAATCACTGTCTACACAAGACAAAGTCACTGTCCTCATAAAGCTTCCTCTTTGGTGGAGAAGGCAGGCATGGGCAACTGAGCAGTAAACATTGCTAGGAAGTGAGAAGTGCCGTGAACACAGTGGAGCATCAGGTGGATTGTGAGGTTAACTGATGATGAGGGAGGAAGGCTGCTTGAAAGGGAAAAGGGCAGGGAAATCTTGGAGATGAAACATCAGTAGAAGTGGACGGTATGAAGGAGGCATCACGTGGAGCTAAGAGGAAAGAGTATCAGGCAGAGGGAGTAGGGAGTAACAGCCAGGAGGCAGGAACTGCCTTGGAGTGCTGGGGCAGAAGTAGGTAGGCTGGGGTAGCTGCAGCAGAGTGAGTAATGGAGAAGCAGTGGAGGTGAGAGGGCGGGACCCTGTGCAGGGCTTTGTGGGGAATCGTCAGGAGGTTGGGGTTCCCTTGGCTTGTAGTGAGCTGTCAGTGAGAATTGAGTAGGGAAGCTATATGGTCTTATATACATTTACTTTATCAAGCAGAGACTGTAGAGAGGAAAAATTGAAGGCTAGAAAACAACATGGAGGTTATTTCAGTAGCTTATGGGAAAAGAGGGTGGTAACTTGGATGACGGTCACATCAGTGGAGATAGAAGAGAATAACATCAGGAAGAACTGGTGACACTTGTATTATGTGTGGAAAAAAATGCAGGAAGTGGCTGGGTGCGGTGGTGCACACCTGTATTCCCGGCAACTCAGGGAGGTAGAGGTAAGAAGATCACAAGTTCAACGTCAGATGCAGCCTGCATGACTTAGTGAGATCCTGACTTTAAAAGTAACAGATGGGTGCCAAGTGGGATGGCTCACACCTATAATCCCACCTATAATCCCAGCGCCTTGGGAGGTAGAGGTGGGAGGATCACAAGTTCAAGGCCAGAGGCAGTTTGCATAACTGTCTCAAAAAGTTAAAAAATGGGCTAGGAGTGCAGCTCAGTGGCACAGCACTTGGAAAGCATGCAAGCAGGAGGCCCTCAGTACCACAATAAATAAATAAACAAATGATGGGTTAGGAGTGCAGCTCAGTGGTAGGGCATTTGTAAAGTATGCACAAGGCTCTGTGTTCAACCCCCAAGTACTGCCAAAAAAAAAAAAAAAATGCAGCAAATGGAGAAATGAATGATACGCCATATGATTTTGGCCTGGTCAGCTAATTGAACGGTAGTGTATTATATTAAAATGGGAAGTCTCGAGGAAAACACTTTTAGAGAGAATGATGAGTCCTCAAGTCATGGTAAGCTGGTGAACTTTATGGGTATAAGAGTTGAGATGTTGAATGTAGAATTGGGTATAATAACCTGTAGATTTGAGGCCCAACATGGAAATAAGAACTTCAGAAACACCAGAGCTTAAACATGTAATGCCCTAGGAATGGAAATTCTCCCCCAGGCAGTGAACCTCCAAAGAGAATATAGAGAGTTGAGCCCTAAACTATCCTGACAGAAGACAAGGAGCCAGTTAAGGAAGCAGAAAAGGAAAGCCAATGAGGGAGTAAGTCAGATAACTTGGAAATTGGTTGAATGTTTGGAGCACAGGACTTGTGTCCTAGTGTGAAGCGACCCAGATGGTTATTCAGTAGCATGAAAAGAGGCCTGGAGCCAAGAATAATAATAAGTATTTGGATGTTAATAATTCTCATTTGTTTTGTGTTTTAATAAGTAAAAGACATTTGAAGGCATATAAATGAACTCTTCCAAAAGACCTCCAAAATGGAGAAAGCAATTACCAAAAACACCCTGACAAGCAGTGATAGAAAGTACCATTTCCCCTAAGGAACAGAGACATGTCTGAAAGCTGGTAGCTATTTTTTAACCTTCCTCTAGCAGGAAATCAGCATCACCAAGCAGCTTATTGAAAAGGGCAAAATACAATATGCTGATCAGACCTGCTATAACTCCATGGCATTTGGGACAGGAAAGGCTAAGCTTTAATAAGTGGTGAGAACTCTTATTCTTAGATGTCTAGTAGGTTACACAGCAATTTAGGCCACATGAAAAAGAAGTGGGGGAGCTAAAGGCATATTTCAAGTTGTGGTAGATTGTGGGTTTGTTTTTTTTTTTTTTTTCCAAATGTGTTCATGAGCTCAGAGACTTTACAGAAATCAAGGACAGGAAAGGAAATTGCTGCCCCTGTTTAGTATTTATTGGGTACCCAGTGTGCTTACAAATTGGGTGACTAGGAAGTTATGGGATTGATTCCACATTTCATTATGCTGTAGTCACATCTGATATGATTTCTTCTCCATAAGGGTAGTTAGGTAGTTAAAAGGCAAATGAAATGTAGGCCTTTCCTAATGTTTTCAAATCCATAATAACAAGCCTTTCTCTCGCGAACAGTACCGATCATTTTCATGATAAATTTTGACTTTTTGTTGACATTTAATTTACTTTATTCATGGTTTAAAAAATGTGTTTAGTTCATTCGTGGTTAAAAAGAATACCTAGAAAAGAGACCAACTGCTGGGAAGGCATCTTTTCTGCAGGGTATTTTATTCTTTAAGTTCATTTACTCAGACTTTTAGGAAGGAATTTTTCTGTGAGAATATGAACATATCTATTTTTAGCTTGCAAACTACGAGTTTGCAGAATTGATAAAAAAATTCACTTCATGTGAAATGACATCACAAAAATAAAGGATAATCTATACTGGCAGATTGAAAAGAACAGACCAAGCTAAACTCTTGTGCCATGATAGGATCAGATGTTTACTAAAGTCAATTTCTTCATTTTCCTGATTTATCCTCAGTCTAATCCAAGACACCTCACAATGACTGTGCTGGATTAACTTGCATTCTCTGAAGTTACAAGAAACATGTGGTTATCTTCACTAATAGAAAGGAACAAAAGTCTATTCAACCCACAATGGTGGCAAACTCCCTGAATCATGCCCAGTTGGCATTGGGAGGTACTTTGTACTTAAGTTTACTATGAGTGCATCTGATTTTCTGGGAATTTACTTCAAAGAGAATAATTAAATGAATAAAGAAAACTTGGCTCCCTTTGAGCTGGGAAACACGCCAGTTTTCCTATCCAAATCCTGTCCACTCAGGAGACAGACATGACCTTGCCCAAAGTTCTTTCTGAACAAAAAAAACGATGTACTAGTTCTTTGGATTTCAAAGGGCTTCCTCCCAGAGATTCCAATTCCCTCAAGGGCACAGCAATAATTAAGCTGAATGTTAGAAAATGTTTCAACTGGGACGGTTGAGCTGACAAATACCAACATGTCTGGTAAGTGGAGTTGAGAAAGAATTGCAAGAGAGTAAATGAACTCCCTTCATGTATCCAGCATTGACTTGCAAAGCGTTATGGTATATGTGATAACCCTCAAGCTCAACTTTATATATAGATTATTTTCTTTAATAACTCTGAAATTGTTAGCAAAATACTGAATTGTCTAATCTCTTAATCTATAAATGGTACCCGATAGGCTCGCTATGAAGATTAAATGAGCTAATACTCAGTTTTTAGCTCCACACAAGGTACTCAACAAACCACCAAAATCACATTAGCTATTATTACGGTGTATGGACTGAAATTAAAAATACTTCACGCAGAAAGGTTGTATTATTTTGAAAACAGTTACAATTGTGCTTAGGGAAATGCAATGGTGCTTAAAAATATCATTTAATTCATGTATTCAGCAAAGAAATGTTAAACTACCATGTGCTTGTACTCTTGCTTATTCATACCTTTATTGTTTCCACTACATATCTTCTTAATCAAGTTTTCCTGAATGAAAAAAATACCAAACTATGAAAACTTACACAATTTGTGACTCTTTAAGTTGCCTCAAGTAACAACTGTAGGTAATGAAGGAAACATGATTGGGTCCAAGGAGGAGGTGGGGCAACAGGGAACTGTTGGAATTCAGTTTGAACACAAATGCAGACATTTGAATATGTCTCAATAAGAAATGCTATTAGATAATTATTTTTACTTTTTAAAGTTGCTGTCAAGGCATTATAGTTGTGTCAGAAAGTATTAGGAGATTCGCGATGAATTATTTAAGAAGAGTATCATGAGGTCTGCAAATTTCTCTCAAGTGTTTCACAGAAAACAAAGAGAATATGGGAAAAAATTTCGAATGTAGCCCAACGGTATAAAACTGATCATGATATTATTATCTATTTTTATATATGAATATTTTCTTACTAAAATTATGGGAAGAGATAAAAACATGGTTCCAATACTCATACACTTAAAATTCTTTTATAAGTTAGGTGTGGTGGCACATGCCTACAATCCTAGCATTTGGGAGACTGGGGCAGAAGGATCAGCAGTTCAAGTCCACCCTGGGCTACATAGAGAAACTGTCTCAAAAAACAAACAAATAGATAAATAAACAAAAAATACTCCCTCAAAATTTATGAACACAGAATAATCTGTTCCACATAACTCAGTTGAGAGGAGAAAACAGAAGCCTAGTAAGTGATCTACCCAAATTACCAGATGAGTACTTTCCATCTAAGAACATGGCAATTCTCATCTATCTAAACTGTTCCTTTACCCTGGTCAATGACTCAGAAACGGTGTCTTCAATCACATGGGAGACAAATACGAGAGTGAAAATGGATCAATGTGAATCTATCCACACTAATGGAAAAGAATCAAGTATCCTCCTGCAATGGGAAGGCAACAGTATCATCCTCTCCTAAAATAAAGACCAGAAGACATCCTAGAGGAGGATAGATAGCAGACACTGAATGTGAAGGACAAGAAATTTCAGACAGAAATACATTCAAATAGTCCAACATTGTCAACTTTAAAACTAATGTAATATATTCATTTTATGTTATCAAGCAGGAAAATATCCAATTATAATTGTAACTAACGTCACAAGTTGAGAAATAAGTTGAAATCTGAATGACTATTTTTATTACAACTGATATTTTTCTAAGATGTTCAAGAAATATCAAAGTAGTGTTGGTGAATGTTTGTGACATTTTATAAGTAAAATTATAGAAGATCATTGTAAGAAAAGAATCATATTACAATAATGGAAACATACTCTCTAGGGTAGGAATTTTATCAGACTTATATACATTCTATCTTATCTCCTACAACTTTAAGTACAGAGACTGATATTTTTCATTTATCCAGGTAGTTTTCTCTTAGCATTGCATATCCTTTTTTATTTTACTCCCTTCTGCAGAAGGCTTTGTAGCTAGATCAGTTCTTTTCATTTTCCTCTCACTTCCAGTGTCTACAGCATAATTTAAAAGAGAAATGTGGAGCTAGGTTACTGAACAGATATTGTGAAAATAATTGAAGTTCTAAAATCATTAAAGATTCAAATATAGACTCTATATTGCATGCAATTAGGCAGCAGAGAAAACCAGTATATTGTTTCGCCATGTGCAAGGGATGTGGATGCACAACTCCAGGCTAAGTCATGGTTTGGGGCTCTTTGTTCACAGAAAGTTCCATCCAATGTTCAATAACAACATGTGGGCTTGAAATTTTTATTAACCAAAATACAACATTCTCTCTCGAAGCACTCCATTTAATCTAGGAAGTCTAGGGCATACATACATGTATATATAAACATTGACATTCTAGGCATCAGTGAGCTAAAATGGACCGGCATAGGCCATTTTGAGTCAGACAATCATGTGGTCTACTATGCTGGGAATGATAAACTAAAGAAAAATGGGGTTGCATTCATCATCAAAAAAGACATTTCAAGATCTATCATGAAATACAATGTTGTCAGTGATAGAATAATATCCATATGCCTACAAGGAAGGCCAGTTAATATGACTATTATTCAAATTTATGCACCCACCACTAAGGCCACAAATGAAGAAAGGGAAGACTTCTATCAGCTTCTGCAATCTGAACTAGCTCAAACATGCAATCAAGACATACTGATAATCACTGGTGACTGCAATGCAAAGGTTGGAAACAAACAAGAAAGCTCAGTAGTTGGAAAATTTCATCTTGGTGACAGAAACGAAGCTGGAGATCACATGATAGAATTTTGTCAGACCAATGAGCTTTTCATTGCAAATACATTTTTTCAACATCATAAACGGAGACTATACACATGGACTTCACCAGGTGGAACATACAGGAATCAAATTGACTACATATGTGCAAAGAGACGATGGAAAAGCTCTGTACAAAATGTCAAAACAAGACCAGGTGCTGACTGTGGATCAGACCATCAACTTCTCATATGCAAGTTCAAACTGA
>VMDO01009302.1:55217-78303 GCA_007922755.1 Pedetes capensis | reverse complement strand
TTCCAGTAATGGGAGTTGAACCCAGAGCCTTGTGCTTGCATGCTTTGCAAGTGCTGGACCAGTGAGCTGCACCCCCCCCCCCGGCCCATTTTTTTACTTTTTGAGACAGGGTCTCACTAAATTACACAGACTGCCTCTAGTGTCAAACTTGTGATTCTCCTGCCTCTGCCTCCTGAGCCACTGGGATTACAGGTGTGTGCCACCACGCCCAGCAGATCCTTTTAAAATTTAAGCTAGAGGGTTGTATTTTCTGCCTTTAGTAGTTAAAAGCCTACTACCGTCTTCTTCCCCCACATGTCTGACAGCTTGTTATGCTGTGGGGGCTTGTATGTTGCTGTGATGCTGAAAGCTATGTCACTGGTATTTTGGATACCAGCAGGGTCAGCTGTGGTGGACAGGTTTCAGCTGAGCTCCCAGACTAAGACAGACTAGGGAGAAGGATCTGGCAGTCCCCTTCCAAAAAAATTAGCCATTGAAAAAGCTATGAATAGCAGAGAAACACTGTCAAATATAGTGTGGAAAGTGAGCACCCCCTAGGCTGGAAGGCATTCAAGAAATGACTGGGGAAGAGTTGTCTCCTCAAAGTAGAGTCGACCTTAATGATGGGAATGGAGTTAAGCCCCTGGGACCTCCTTTTGCTGATGTGGCATAACTCAAAATGAGAAGAAACATGGTGTCTGCAACAATGGACTCAAACATAGAAAGATCATGTGCACGGCACAGTGTCAGGAGGTGTTTTGTTCTATTGTACATAGGGTCACTATGAGTCAGATCTGACTCAACAGCACCTAACAACAACAACTGTGCCTGCATCAAGTCCTTTCTTATATTTTTCCTTTTTTATATCCAGATTGGTTTTTGCTCAGAATTGTTATTTCTATGCCATACTGACAACTTTCATTGAGCTTTTCAGAACATTTAGGACATGGTTGACCCTGTGTAAACCTATTAAATATATAAATTTATTCCTTTTGCCTTTGAGCCCTTCCTCAGTTCCAAGCCCTCTATTTTCCTTCCACATTTCATCAAGCTAATGGCCTCTGTCCTGACTTTTCTTCTGGGCATCCAAAGACTTTTCTTCTTCTCATCCAAAGAATCAGGAAGATTTTCTTTTCTTTAGTTTTTCCTACAGAGCTGGAGACTGACTGAACCCAAGGTCTCATGTATGGAAAGCCAGCACTCTATCGCTGAGCTACATCCCCAATCCCTTGGATGCTTTCTTATTTGAAAAAATTTTAGGGAAACAAAGTTTATTTTTATGGTCTGGACCAAGTCTCAGATTAAATGTTACGGCACTTTACAAATTATACTTGAATTACTAGCCACAGAGAAAATCAAGAATTGTGACTTTTATAGATTAGCTTTATTTAAAAACTTTTGGTGAGCATTTCTGGTCCTTTCAGGGCCTCTTCAAATATGCAGGTTAATTTCCAACCCTCCCATCTATTACCTGTCCTTTGCTGACCTTTTCTGCAACCCCTAATGGGGGCATCCCTATGCAAAGGCATCACGGAGCTCCTTTGTCCTACAGTTTGTTGAAGGAAGGCATCAACGGGAAACGAGAGCAAGAGAACAGAGAAGTTGGGGTATTTCTTGTCCCACCTCCTCCCTGTTCTTGATACAATTTGTCTGACAGTGGCTTTATTCCTCTACACCACAGCTCCTAACAGTCTGGCTCTTTTCTGGTTCAGCTGTCATGATTTATTCTCTTTGGACATCACGCCAAGCTACACATGATAGCTTCCTACTATTGCTAGTCACTATGGCAGATTGTAATTTCTATTTTTTTTTAAATAGGATCTCCCTGTGCTGCCCATAGTGTCCTGGAAGTCTATGTAGATCAGGCTGGTCTCAAACTCATGTTGATCTTCATGCCTCAGCCTCCTGAGTGCTGGAATTGCACGTATATACCATCACGTCTGGCTCAGAGTGCAATTTCTAAAATGAACACCATAAAATGTCCCATCTCACATTCTCTTTCAGAACTTTGCCCTCCCCTCCCATCCCCAACATATACATCAAGAGATGTAGTCTAGTTCCCTCCTCTTCAACCTGGGTTCGCTTTTGTGGCCACCTTAACAACAACAACAACAAAGCAATAGCAAGGATACAATGTGACTTCCAAGGCTCAACCATAAAAAGAAATTGCTATGGTTTGAATGTGTACCCCAGAAGTTCATGTGTTGGAAATCCTCAACCACATATCTCAATGGTATTTGGAGAAGGGACCTGTGGGAGGTAACTAGGATTAGAAGACATCACAAGGGTGGGCTCCCATGACGGTAGTAGTGGCTTTATAAGAAGAGAGTCCCAAGCTAGAACCCTTGCTCTGTCTCACCATGTGATGTCCTCTGCCATGTTATCATGCAGCAAGAAAGTTCTTACTAGATGTCAAGAAGATGCCGGTGCCATGCTCTTGGACTGACTAGCCTCTAGAACCATGAGTCAAACAAACTTCTATTATTTATAAATTGCCCTGCATCAGATATTTTGTTACAAAAACAGAAAATAGACTAAGGAAAAACCTTCCTCCGGGTTCTCTAGAGACATGCACCTTAGGAACCTTCAGTCATGATGTAAAATGCTTGGTTACCCTCAAACTTCCACAGTGAAGAGACCAGATAGGGCAAGATAGAAAACGAGCCCTAGTTTTTCCTATATCCAGCTATTTTAGGCTTCCCTAACCAGATGCAAATGTTGTGAGTGGGTAACCTTCAGATGATTCTTGTTTTAGTCAATGTCTGACTATAATAACTTCATGAGCTCCTCTGATGAGAACCACATTACTGAGCCCATTCAACCTCTCAAACTGTGAAATAATAAGAAAATGATTGCTGTTGTTTATACCACTGAGTTTTAGTGAAATCAGATAGATGGCTATAAGTAATGGATATATTCAATATCTTGCTTGTTTTCTTAACTCTACCCGTAGCTCTTCAAATCCCCAAGTAAGCATACCTTCATTTCCTGAAAGACCTTGATTGACATTCTGAGAAATGTCACAAGGTAGCATTATATTCATTAGAATTAAAAGACCTCAGAGATCTAAAAGTAAGACTTCTTAATTTACAGTGAGGAAACTGAAGGCTCAAATGAATAAAACTCAAATAGACTTTTATATATCAAGAGCTGAGGTCCTGACTAACACTGCAATACAACTAAAGCCCTACAGCTCATTAGGTCCCCATTAGGTCGCAGACCTCTGTCCCTAGTTTTCCCTGACTGGAGCTTTGAGACTGCAGACGTATCCTACAAATACGTTTTACAACTTAAGTTATGCCTTGATGTAGATTGTTTAGGCCCCCAAGTCCCTAGCTATTGGGGTTTCGACAGTCTGGTTATTCTTTTTTTCTACAAGGAATGTGTGTTGTGGTGTCTGTGACTGTGCAACCCTAGGTCAAAGGTGAGCAGGATATTTCTGATGAGAATTGGCAGCTGCTCTTTGGAGTTCAGCAGACTTGACTTCTTGGGAAGAGTAAGAATGGTGTTGCAAATGTGATATTAGAACTTTCAGTTTCAGAAGACTGAAACTGGAAGATGTAGAAAAGGAGATGTATAGTCTCATGTAGTTGAGAAGTCCTATTGGAGTACAATTGAATCAAAATGTTCAAGTAACATCATTATGATGTGACTCTTTCAGCCTCTCGAGCGTTCCTTCCTTACCATTCGCTTCATCCTCAGCTCACGGAGGCAAGATGGCCACCACCAGTTCTAGACTGAGGCATCCCAGTGGAAAGTAGCAGGTCTCTTCCCTCCTAGCCTCAGCACAAACCTCAAGACGAGTTCTCACTGCACATGTGTGTCTATGGAGAATGGAATATTTTGATTAGCCAAGTTGGGGTTATGAACCTATCTCTGAAGTCACAAGAATTGAAAGTAAGAAGGGATGGTCCCCAAGGGAAAACTGTACTCATTTTACCAGAAGAAAGAGGAATAGGTGCTGGGCAAGCTTTATAGCAGATGTCCATTACAAATATACAAGCAAGAAAGTATCACTTGACCTCTACTGACACACTCAACCAGAAGGCTATAGTTTGGCTCTTGATTGTCCTTCAAAGACCAAGTATTGAAGGCCTGGTCCCCAGCCTGTGGCACTATTGGGAGGTGGTAGAACTTTAGGAGGTAGGGTTTAATGGAAGGAAGTTAGGTCGCTGGGGCATGACCTTAAAGGGTTTATAGGGATTCTAGTGTCTTTTCTCTCTCTGTCTTTACTTCCCAGCTACCATGAAGCAAACAAGCCCCCTCTATGGTATACTATGTCACCACAGGTCCTAAACAGTGAGGTCAAGTGACCATGGATAGAAACATCTGAAACCACGAACCAAAGTAAATCTTTCTTTAAGTTGATTTTCTCAGGTATAGTGTTTCAGTAACATAAAGCTGATTAACACACGCACCTACTACTGCTAAACAGTCTCAGTATATAATGCAAGATAGTCTGATGGCTATAATTTGAATATTTGTCCCTCAGGATTCAAGTGTTGGAAATTTAATCCCCCAACTCATATGTTAATGATATGTGGAGGTGGGGCATTTTGGAGGTAATTAATGTTAGTAGAGGTCATGAGGGTGGAACCTCCAGGATGGGATTAGTGGCTTTGTAAGAACAAGAAGAGAGACCTGAGCTTGTGTGCTTGCCTTGTCTCACCATGTGACACCTTCCCCCAAGTGATGCCCAATAAGGTCCCCACCAGATGACAAGAGAGATGTTAGCTCTGTGCTCTCAGACTTCCCAGTCTCCAGAACTGTGATCCAAACAAACTCCCACTCTTTATAAATTACCTGTTCTCAGGTATTTTGCTTTGTGAATGGAAAATGGACTAAGACCATGACCTTCTGACCTGGCAGTTTCCCTTAGGTTACCATGCTCTTTGGAACCTCTGGACAGTGGCATGTTGGTAAATCTTTACCAACTGGCTTTCCATGGGGGAAAAGAAAAGCCCTGATAACATCTTCCAATTTCTGTATGTTCTGTGGGTAAATACTTTCCCATGACTGGTTTCTAGCTATTCCTATGACATTGGTGACTGTGGATTTTGGAGAAGAGGCATATAATCAGCTCTTCAAATTAGTGCACTCAGGCTCCAACACACTATTGCCTCTGGGGTCTTGCCCATTCAGTTCTTTCTGACCAGAATGGTCTTCCCTGTGTCCCTCCACCTCCCACAAATACTTCCCAGCTAATTCCCACAGGTCCTCACCATGTGGCCCAGCTGTTGTCACCTTGCCTAGGAGCAGTGCTGCTCCTTCCTGCTCCTAGAATTCCTGCATTTCCGTGTAGTACAGGAGCACCCACACCACTGTGCATAGTTCTTAGTACATAATATACTCATGTTCACTGAATGAATGAATGAATGCACTCCTTGTGTCTCATGAAACCTCTTCTTGTGGGCAGCTGTCTATTTAACCTGGTATGTAGCCATATTCTCTAAAGATGTAGACAATGCAGCTTGAGACAACATCCAAAGATTGGGCTAGTTGCTCTGTCTCATCTAAGAGATTTGTGCCTAAGTGACCAATAATTCGTTTCTTGGTTCCCAGTCCTGCCCTTGTCTTCCTTCCTTGTGAAGGCCAAGAGACCCATTCACTAATGAATGAGAACCTCACTCAAGGAGAAGGATGTCTGTGTGAGCCAAGCGCATTGTTGCTTCTGTTTGTGAGAAATGCTCAGCAGAGGGACCATGAAGCCATTGGGATGGTGTGTGTGGCATGGCAGGGATGCTGGGTTGGTGGTGAGAGATGGAGAAAGGTTCATGAGGAAAATTTGAGGGACACCAAATCATTCCCAGCATATTTCCTGAGCTTAGAGGGAGGGAACATTCTATATTCAAAAATGTTTTTGAAAGTTTGTATAATATCATACCCTTTTTTTCTGAGAAATTATAGAGAACAATAGATCTTTCTGACTCTCAGCAATAAAAAAACAGACAGAAAAATGACAAGCATCTCAAGGAAGGGGTTAGGTTTTACATATAGCAGAGTTAAAAAATAATTAAGCTTTTAAGCTTCCTGGTTATCCCATGGAAAAGAAGGCATGTGTCCTTGTCCTCCCTGGGGCCTCCCCCTCCAAGGGATAGTGAGGGCTGGAGTGTGCAGGGCACAGAATCTTGGGGCCTGACTGTGTAGCAACACAAACAGGAAGTGGAGGACTAACAGCTGCTGCCTCTTAAGGACATCTTTATAATTACAGAGTGTGCATTGAAAGGAAAAGGAACGATCATTTCTTGAGCATGATTACCTCCCACAGCATTATCGGTATTTATTTATTTATTTTATTTATTTTTTGGTACTTGGAGATTGAACCCAGAGCCTTGCATATACATTGCAAGCACTCTACCACTGAACTGTACTCCCAGCACATTTTTTATTTTTTATCTTGAGATCAAGTCTCATTATATTGCACAGGCTGCCTCTGGCCTCAAACTCATAATCCTTCTTCCTCAGCCTCCCAAGGCCTTCGGATAACAGGCATGTGCCAAGGTGCCACATTTAAGTCTTCATTCTTAACCAGCATGTCCAGACAATTATGATGCAGAAGTCACTCCAGAGCAACAGGTCATTTAAGGAGGAAGGATAGAGGAGTTGGGAACGTGGCTTCTCCTGACCCATTCTAGCTTTCTCCCTGGAGACCTATAGTCTAATTAGAATAATATTATCTTAATTCGTCATTCAGCCAGTCAACAGGCTATTCAGTCAGTTCAATTAATGGAGTATTTTCTGAGTACTTGCTATTTATTTTATTCAAAGAAATCATGAGACATACCCATCCTTCCAAAAGTGCTAAATGTTTAACTGAGGAAAAATGCCCATATTTATATGAAATTGGAACTGTTCAATTGCAAAACAAATAGGATAAGTACTCACTCTATTGTTATTTAATCTAGTTTTTCTTGGTTACTTTCTGAAGTATTCCAAATAGCCCTAATTTTCTTATGTCTGTGTATCTTTTAAGTGATTTTTTATGAGCCAGGTGCAGTGGCAGATGCCTGTAATCCCAACTACTCCGGAGACAGAGGCAGGAGGATCGCAAGTTCGAGACCAGAGGCAGTCTGCGTAATTTAGCCTGTCTCAAAAACTAAAAAAAAAAAAATGGGCTAGGGGTGAAGCTCAGTAGTACAGCACTTGCAAAGCATGCAAGTGTGAGGCCCTGGGTTCAACCCCCAGTACCACAAAATTTTTTTTAATTGACTTTTTATGAAATACTTAATAATTTAAATTCAGATATATTCCTGCTGTTAGTTTTCCTTCAATCTCAAGGTTTTTTTTTTTTTTTTTTTTTTTCCCTCTCTAATTTTATCAGTTTTTATTCTGGTTAGTCAGAATCATGCTGCTGGGGGATTCCAGGAGCTCTCAGCTGAGGATCCTAATTATCTCCACCTATAATGTTCACATTGAGCTAGAGTCTAGCTCAACTGGTAGAGTACCACTCTGAGGTCTCTGAGGCCTTGGGTTTGATCCCCAGCACCACCCAAACAGGAGAAGGACACGGCAGCCTACTCCCAAAACAATCCCAAGACTAGCAGCCATTGAAAACCCTATGAGGGTTGCTATGAGTTAGACACGACTCTGTGGTACCTAAGAACAACATAATGTTCACACAGATCCAGACTTTTGAAACCTTCCCAACAATATTCTACTTAATTTTCCTCGATTCTATGTCATTTTAAATGATATTTTTCTACTATTGACAATAGAATGGCTGATGGTCCAGAAAACAACATTTCTCTTGGTGATAAAGATGGAAAATTTCTTCTTTATATTGGAAGAATAAGATACCCTAGGTCAGAATGCCTTTCCAAAACCTTATTGTATAGTTAGAGTCGATTCCTTTTAACTAGAATGTAAATTCAGGGACCTAAATGAAACACAATGTATTTGTAGAAAACTAACCAGGATAAGGGCTGCATAGGAACTCTTTGGGTCCAAAGAAAGGAAAGCTCAGATCAGCTTCAATATATTGCATCAGTGGACCACATGGCTACACAAAATAAAATCTGATCTGATGGTGTGAGGGACAGAGTGGCAAGTCTTCATACCATAAATAAGGAAACATTTCCTTACAGTGAGTACTATTTAAAGATAGAACAAGCTTTTTGGGAGAGTATATTAGTTTTCTATGGCTGCCATACAAATTGCCAAAAATTTAGCATCTTAAAACAACAGCCATTTATTCTCTTACTGTGCTGTAGGTCAGAAGTCCAAGTACAGTGGGTTTTGCTGGATCTTGCTCAGACTCTCACCAGGCTGAAACCAAGATGCTGGCAGGGATGTGTTCCATTCTGGACGCTCTTGGGATTACTCTGCCTCCAGACTCATTCACATTGTTAGCTAGGATCAGCTGAGTGTGGTTGAAGGACTGAGGTCCTTATTTCCTTACAGGCTGCTAGTGTTGTTGTTAGGTGCTGTCCAGTTAGGAACAACTCACAACGACCCTGTATATAACAGAAGAAACACTACCCACCATTGTGCCATACCCGGCACTATTGTCAGTACTTCTCTGCTATTCACAGGGTTTTCAATGGCTGGTTGTTTTTTGCGGGGAGTGGGCAGCCAAGTCCTTCTCCCAAACCTACAGCACCTGGTGTCCCCAGGTGGTCTCTTATTCAAGTCCTAACCAGACCCAACTTTGCTTAGCTTCAGAGATCTGACAGGATGGGACACCATAGTGGTACCGCTACAGACAGTGTTTTCACCTAGAAGTTGCTAAATCCTTTCTTATATTTTTCATATGCACCTTCTTATTTATCTATCTGTCCATCACCTATCTATTTTTTGAGACAGGGTCTCATTGTATATTCCAGGCTGTCCTGGAACTTCCTATGTGACTCAGGTCAGCTTTGAACTTGAGTCAATCATGATCCTCCTGCCTCAGTCTCCCGAGTGCTGGGATTACAGTCATGCACCACCACACTCAGTACCTTCCCTTTTAGCAATGGCAGGTGGAGTTCTGTTCATGTTTCAAATACTCCTGCCTTCCCCTTCTGCCTCATTTCACTGACAAACTCTTCAGCTGTTGGCTCCCACCTTTCCAGCCCCTTATAATTACACTGGTCCCTCCTGGATAACCATCTCCCTATTTTAAGTTTAGCTGGCTAGTCACTGCAGTTGCATTTGTGGAGTCCTTTCACAGCCATACACAGATCAGTGTTTGATTTAGTTATCAGGGGATGAGAATCTTGGAGGACATCTTTAGAATTCTGCCTACCACATGAGTTGCCAGTTCTCAAAGACAAAAACAGTGTTGAACAGACAGGATCATTAATAACAAAAGAAGGGGCTGCCTCGTAGCTGCTCTACCTGGAGCAGGACTGCATGGGGAAGTATAAGGCAGCTTTTAGTTGTCACAATGACTGGGGGATGCTATTGGTATTTTGGTGGGAATAGGAAAAGGATATTAAATGTCTTGCAGTATTTGGAAGTCTTGTAAAGTGAAGGTTTGTCTTTCCTAAATTGCTAATAGAACACCCATTGAGAAGCACTGGGCTACCATGAACCAGCACACATATCTGAGTATGTGCCCCAAATCATCAGGATTGAGTGTTGACCTGCACAGCCTTTCAGGAGCCCAGATGCCCACGGGCCCATGTGCCTTGTTTGAGATGCAGTAGCCAGAGTAACTGAATCCAAGTGACAGACCCCCTCACTGGATCTGGCTCCATCCAGAAAGGCAGAAGGGGAACTTGGTGATGTCACTGCAGGCGGGCCCTGGGGCAGTGGACACAGACATGGCTCTGGATGGGAAGGCTGGTACTATAGAACTCAGGCCTTACTCTGCCTGTCATCTGTTGTGTTGGCCTCTGAGGTCCCAGGATCCTCCCAGAGTTAGAGAGTGCCTTTGGCTTGTTCCAAAGGGATTTTGAAGGACAAAATTTTGTCAGAGGGTTCTATGTAAAGGAAAATTCTTGAAGGTAGAGCCTGCCATGATAGTGGCAACTGTACTAACAGTAGTGAAAATGTGTCAATCTAGGAAAAATATAGTAGTATGCCATACTGCAAAACCCAAGAAGAGCAAGAAGGAATAACTGGTGAAAATAAAAAGAGTAGGGGTGAGAAGAACCAGAGACCCTGGGAACAAAACAGCAGAAAAGAGAAGCAGGAGAGACCAAGGGAGAGAAGACCTCTGTTGTTTGTACAAGAACTTGACACTAACCAAAGGGCAATACAAGGAGAAGACTCTGTGGTCCTCTGGCTTTTGACTTCTGGTCAGCTATGAGACAGACTAGGTCCTCCTTTAGAGTTAGACTAGTCTATTCACTTCCCAGCTAATGCAGGGGCAATGGCAGTGGGATATTAGAAACTACAGGAACCCCTGTGGAGTGTAATGTAAGTGGACCGGCTTGCATGTGCACATCATGAAACTATTATTCTTTTTCAGTTATACCATGTATTTTTTTCCTTGTACCTCTCATGTTCTTGATGTCCAAATGCTGGAGAGCATCTTATTTTTCTTTGCTTTTTCTCTTTGCCCTTATGTATATTCACTAGCCTGCTGAGTTTACCACAATTTAAACTTTTAAATGTCACTTATACATGGAAAACTCTCAAATGTATATATCTAATCCAGATGTTTTCTTTAAACTCAAAGTTTTCGTATTTGACTATACACTTGAAATACCCACTTGAAATCAAATGTTGTTGTTGTTAGGTGCCGTCGAATCGGTATCCCACTCATAGCGACCTTCATAGGGTTTTCAATGGTTGACTGTTTCGGGATTGCCTTGGGAGTGGATTGCCAGGTCCATCTCCCATTTTTGTGGTGCTGGGAATCGAACTCAGGACCTCAGAGACTGCAGAGCAGTGTTCTACCAACTGAGCTAAATCCTAGCCCTTGAAGTCAAATTGTTGTTGTTGTTGTTGTTAGGTGCCGTCGAGTCGGTATCCGACTCATAGCGACCCTACATACAACAGGCGAAACACTATTGTCAGTGCTTTTCTGCTGTTCATAGGGTTTTCAATGGCAGATTGATTATTGGGAGAGGGTTGCCAGGTCCTTCTCCCAAGCCTGCAGTATCTGGTGTTCCCAGGCGGTCTCCCATCCAAGTACTAACCAGGCCCGACCCTGCTTAGCTTCCGAGATCTGATGGGATCAGATGCCACAGGGCTACGGCTGCAGGCTGAAGTCAAATAGACATCTCAAATTTAACATATTAAAATCATCACTTGGTCTTACCCGCTAAACTTGTTTCTACTCCAGTCTTCCTTCCCTTCCCAGTGACATCCCATTTAGTTATGCTTAGATGATTCAGATGATAGGGTGTTGGATTCCGAATCAATGATGTCAAGGTCTGAGATTCTGGGTGGGTTAGGAAAAGGAGGAGTGTATTTTTTATGTGTTGGGGGCACATGATCAAATTAGGGTCAGGGAACATACTATGGTAGCCAGTCTCCAACAGTGCAACTAATGGTTGCACTCCCCTGGTATTTCTCTGTCCCTTCTCAGACTGAATATGGCTACCTATATAATAGGATTTACAAATATGATAATGTGTGACTTCTGAGACATGATCTTAAAAGACTTAGTTGCACTCACCTTGCTTTTTGGAGGGGGATGGGGGACATTTGCTCTGGAAGAAGCCAGGTGCCATGTTATGAGGCCCTCCTCCCTTTCTTCTCTGCATACTTTCCTCCACAGAATCCAAACAGCTCTATGGAGAAGTACACATGGCAAGCAACTGAGGCCCTTGCCAACAGCCAACACCAGTTAATCATTCACCTAAGGGCGCCATCTTTGGAAGCAGATCCTCCAGCCCTAGCCAAGTCTCCAGATGGCCGTAGCCCTGGCTAACATCTGAACTGCAATAACTTGACTGAACCATCTAGCTAAGACACTTCTGAATTCATGACCTACTAAAACTATGTGAGACAATTAATATTTATTGTTTTAAGCTATGCTACTAAGTTTTGGGGTGATTTGTTAGGGAACAATAGAGATAATACATATAGGTTCATCCTTAATGCTTCTCTTTTCCTCACGTTCCATATCTAATCCATCAGAAAATCTTGTTGGCTTTCCTTTATAATATATCCAGAATCTGACCATCTCTTACCATCTCCACTGCCTCTTTCCTGGTCCATCATCTCTCATGAGAATTTTGATAACATCCTCCTTACTGGCCTTCCTGCTTCGATCCCTGCCCTTGTTGTTGTTGTTAGGTGCCATCGAGTCATTATCTGACTCATAGCGACCCTCATAGGGTTTTCAATGGCTGACAGTTTCAGGATTGCCTTGGGAGTGGATTGCCAGGCCTTTCTCCCATTTTTGCGGTGCTGGGAATTGAACTCGAGACCTCAGAGACTGCAGTGCAGCGCTCTACCAACTGAGCCAAATCCCAGCCCATGCCTGCCCTACCTCAGTCTATTCTTCAAGGAGAATCCATGGTCCCTGTAAGATATTAATTAGATTATGTCACACTCCTGCTCAAAACCCTGTAATTTTTCTCCATTTCCTTCACATAAAAGTCAGAACCTGGGGCTTGGAGTTTAGCTCAGTTGGTAGACGCTTGCTTAGTATGCACTGAGGCGCTGGGTTCAGTATCCAGCACTGAAAGAAAAAAAAAAGTCACAGTCTTTCAGTGGCTCTGTATGATATGCATCCCACCCTCCATCCTTACTTCTATAATCTCATCAACTGCTATTCTCCCCTAATACTGATCATACTCAACTCTCTGTCTCTTTAAATTTACGACTGCCCCCACCCTCTACCTGTACTCTCTACCTCCTTTTTACTTATACCACCTGTCAGACCTACATCATGGTCTGAAGGCTCCCCCTGCCAATCTTTTTTCTTCCTCCTTCCCCCTCCTGCCCCTCCCCCTTCTCCTGCCCCTCCCCCTCCTTCTCCTCCCGCTCCTGCTGCTGCTGCTGCTGCTGCTCCTGCTCCTCCTGCTCCTCCTGCTCCTCCTCCTTCTTCTTCTCCACCTTCTTCTTCTTCCACCCTTTCTTCTTCTTCTTCTTCTCTTTCATGTATTCTAAGGATTGAACCCAGGGCCTCGTGCATGCTAATTAAGTACTCTATCACTGAGCTACATTCTCTGCCCCCTTTTATCTTTTATAAACTTACTCCCCAATAATCTTTTGCACCCCCTAATTCAATCTTGGTGTCTGCTTCCTCAGATACAAAAATTAATCAAGTATGGCTATAAGCCCTCTATGTAAACTAATTTAAATGCTTGGCTTTTCTATGTCTCATAGAATTTTCAGAATTTCTTAGGATCTAAAGTCCTCGGAGCATGAGAATTAATTATGTGTCGTAAACCCTCAATTCTTATGAGCAACATCAACTCCTGGTTCTTAGCCTTTATTAAACCACAACAAATTTCCCCAAGTTTTCTCTTTTTGGAAAGAAATTATTTTCTTCTTTAGGCCCTTTTGCCTTCTCTTAACATCTTCTTCTTTTTACTGCCATTTTTCCCAAGTGACCTGGCACCATTTTCTCCCTGGCACTTGTACCATTAGTTGTTGTTGTTATGTGCCGTTGAATCGGTATCTGACTCATAGTGATGCTACATACAATGGGTGAAACACTATTGTCAGTGCTTCTCTGTTGTTCATAGGGTTTTCAATGGCGGATTGATTTTTGGGAGTGGGTTGCCGGGTCCATCTCCCAAGCCTACAGCACCTGGTGTTCCCAGGCAGTCTCCAATGCAAGTACTAACCAGGCCCGACCCTGCTTAGCTTCCGAGATCTGACAGAATCAGATGCCACAGGGCTACGGCTGCAGGTCATTAGTTGTTAGGGAAATGCAAATCAAAACCACAGTGACATACCAGTTCACATGTACTAGGATGGTTATACATTTTTTAACAAAGAAGAGGAAGACAGTAAGTATTGTGAGGATGTATAGAATTACATTCTCATATATTGTTAATAGTAATGCAAATTGTCCAACTACTATGTAAAACAGTTGGCAGCTCCTCAAAATTTGTTAAACATAGAACTACCATATGACCCAGCAATTCCATTCCTTGTAAGAATTGAAAACATCCATTCATATAAAAATGTACCTGAATGTTCACAGCAACATTATAATAGACAAAAGATGAAAATAATCCAAGCGTCTATAATTGATGAATGGGTAAATAAAATATGGTATATTCATGCAGTGGAATATTATTCAGTCATAAACAATGAAGTCCTGAGACATGCTACAACACAAGTGAAAATATGCCAAGTGAAAGAAGCCAGTTACAAAAGGCCATGTACTATTTGATTCCAGTTAAAGGAAATATCTGGAATAGCCACAGAGAAAGCAGATGTGTTGTTGTCAGGGGTACAGGGTGGGTGTAGGGTGGGAGGAATGCCTGCCAATGGGTATGAGGTTTCTTTCTGGGGTGATGAAAATGTTCTGAAATTAGTGGGGATAGTAGAAAGTTGTGAATATACTAAAGCTATTGACCTATACCTTTTTAAATGGTGACTTTTAAGGTGTGTGAATTAAACTTTTATCTCACAAAAATGAAAAGTGGTTGATGAGCATGGGATAGATCATCAAACTCAATAGTAGTCTTGAACATTTGCATTAAAACAATCAGGACTCATATTTCCATCATTACATTATCAAAGATTTAAAAATTTATAACATATTTCATTGTCATAGAGAAACTCTTACATCTAGTTGGGGTAAGGGTAACCTGGCATAACATGTTTCGAGCTTTTTAATAAATAGCCTCATTTCCAGCCAGGCATATTAGCATATGCCTGCAATTCCACCACTTGAGAGGCTGAGGCAGGAGGATCATGAGTTTGAAGCCCGCCTGGGATACATAATGAGAACTTCTTTATAAATAAATAAATAAATCACCAACCTACCTCATTTCCAAGAATTTATCTTATGCTTATACTTGCACATCTACATAAAAACAAACATTTAAAGCTGTTGGCTATAGCACTGTTATCAGGACTAAAGGATTAGAAACAATTTCATTGTGCAGCCATACAATGGAAAGTCAGCTATTAGAAAAAGAGTTAAGTAGATTTACATGGAAATATGCTCACAATATAATGGTTAAAAAAGTTATCACAATACCTATAACACATATGTGTGTATATATACATATATGTACACAAATATACACTGATATTTTATAACTATTATATTTATAGGATTTTTAGGTACTTTAAAGGACATTTTAGAGAAGAAAGTAAAATTTCTTAGAATCCACCTTCTAGGTTATCCTGGAATCTCTGTTTTTTTGGGGGGTATTGTTTTGTATGTGTTTATCATGGATTTTTTTTCATGTTCACCCATGTAGTTACTAAGAGATTAATATTTTTGTGCCTAAAGAGAAAGAGCTAGGACTTTGGAAATAAGAGATTTCTCCTTGCTGTTGTTGTTAGGTGCTGTTGAGTTGAGTCTGACACATAGCGACCCTATGTACAACAGAACAAAACACTTCCTGATACTGTGCCATACCTGGCACTATGTCAGTGCTTCTCTGTTACTTATAGGGCTTTCAATGGCAGATTGTTTCAGTATTGTTTTTCAGTAGTGGGCTGCCAGGTCTTTCTCTATTTTTTTGGTGGTGCTGGGGATTGAATCCAAGGCCTCAGAGCATGAAGAGCAAGCACTCTACCAATTGAGCTAAAGGTGGACCATAATCTTGCTATACAGGGGATGGCCATGCCTGTGAGGAATGACTGATGGATAATCTCACAACGATACAGTGATTTCACAGCTAACAAAGAACCTCTGCACGTACCATCTCACTAACTGATGGGGGAACCTATACTCTGTGCACCTTAAGAGTGGCTCCTAGTTCATGAACTACTCTACCCCTAGGAAATAGCTCAGGTAATATGCACAGTAGTTGTTTACTAAACTGAGTTGAACTGAAGTTAAGGAGAGAAAGAAGCAGAAGGGTTCCTACCACCCACATGCTTTGGTGGGGGAAATGAGGGAATAAGGAAGAAGATGTTGAAAATAGGATAATCACGAAGTCTTTTAATGGGATTTCAAATTGATCCCTCCTTGCCTCCTTCATACCACCATCAAAGTCTGAATAGGACCCTGATCTGATCGTGTTGTTGTTGTTGGGTGCCATCGAGTCAGATCCGACTCATAGTGATCCTATTACAACAGAATGGAATACTACCCAACACAATGCCATGCACCTGACCTTTCTATGTTTGAGCCCAATGTTGCAATGTTTCTTTTCACATTGAATTGTGCCTCATCAACAAAAGGAGGTCCCAGGGACTTTACTCCATTCCTGTCATTAAGGTCAACTGTACTTTGAGGCGATAACTCTTCCCCAGTCATTTTTTGAATGCCTTCCAGCCTGGGCACTCATTTTCTGACACTATATTTGACAGTGCTTCTCTGCTATTCATAGAGTTTTTGTTGGCTAGTTTTTTGGGGAGTAGGTTGTCCGGTCCTTCTGTATTATGTCTTAGTCTGGAAGCTCAGCTGAAACCTGTCCACCATGGGTGGTCCTGCTGGTATCTGAAATACTTGTGGCATAGCTTTCACCACCACAGCAACACACAGCAACACGCAGGCCCCCAGAGCACAAGCTAACAGACGGATGGAGGATCTGATTATACACATTGTACATATTTATTGGCCTGCAGCCATACCAGTGTGGTGTCTGATCCTGTAAGATCTCAGAAGCTAAGCAGGGTGGGACCTGGTTAGTACTTAGATGGGAGACTGCCTGGGAACACCAGGTGCTGTAGGCTTGGGAGGAGGACCTGGCAACTCAATCCCCCCAAAACAATCAGCCATTGAAAACCCTAAGAGAAGCACTGACAATACTGTTTCACCTGTTGCACATAGGGTCGATATGAGTCAGACACTGACTCAGTGGCACCTAACAACAACATATACGTATGGAGCTATCACACTGTACTCATAAATATGTAATTGTTAACTTAAAAGATCTAGATAGAGAGCCAAGACCAGGAGGCTAGAGGAAAATGACAAGAAGGATTTGCATCTAGTCCACTTTCTAGAGGCCAGTTATGACCCCTGAACTGCAAAGAAGAGTGGGAAGCTATCCTTGTCCTGGATTAGAATAAAGTACCAGACACGCCATCTATTGTCCTCCAGTCATGCAAACATTTTAAATAAAGGCACTCACGTCTGCTCTATTTTAATATTGAGTTATGCCAGGAGGTTACCATTTGAAATTGTCACACTTTCAAATACCTCAGCTGGTGATAAACATGGTTACAACGCAAACGGTCCAAAGTCTCTTCAAAACTGCCAAATTCGAGGTTTCAGGCTGGGGCTTGCCGTTGCTTTAAATTCTGTTTGCTCCAAATTCTGCTCAGTTCAGATGAAATTCATGCATCACACATCAAAAGAGACAGGGAGCCATCTGAAACTTCCTGCAACACCTGGTAGCAGGCAGGTTGAGGCAGGCGATGCTGTCATGCTGCCCTTGACAGGTTTGTGATAGTATCTTTTTTGGTCTTTATGTTATTTACTGGCAAATTCCAAGCAAAGTCAGCTCAGATGAATACAAAACAGCCACTGTGACTGTGATCCCACCACTGACCAGAACGCAGACTTCAATTAGCTCGAGCAGTTTTTCAAACTACACGTGACATGACCTTTGGGGGTTTGGACAAGCAACTTGATGGATCACAACAACATGTAAATATAAAAGCAAATGGGGTAAAATGGAAAATACCAGAGTGTATAGTTCACAGAAAAGGTAGGAACTATTTCATGCAACTCAAATTTTAATCACAGGTGTGGGTATGTTGTAGGTTTAATATAAAATTAAATGCTTTTCTTGCCATCACAATCAAAAGAGTCTAAAAGCCACTGACATAGGGCTGGGGTTGGCAAACTACAGTCCGCGGGCCAAATTCAACTCAATAGCCAACAGGCCTGCATGGGAAGAATGGCTTTCACATCTTTAGCTGCATGAAAATAATTCAAAAGAAGAAATTTCATGACATGTGAATACTATGTGATATTCAAATTGAGGTGTCTGCAAAGTATTATTGGAATATAGCCATGCCCATTCGTTAGTATTGTCTGTGGAGTACACTAGTTAAAACACACACTTTAGGGCCCACAAAGACTAAAAAATTTATAGAAATTTACCATCTTTACAGAAAAAGTTTATCAACTCCTGACCTGGAGGACTCATTTTTATGATGCATTTTTCTCAATTCTGTATATCTCTTTAAATTGGTTTGTAGAAGACATAGAGAAATGGTATGATAGTGGATTGGAATGTGGTATTTTGGGATGTTGCCCACATCCCCTGGGACCCCTCCCCCCTTTTCTGTGGGCCCTCTGTGGCTTGCCCTGGAGGGCTCTGTGGAAAACCGCCCATGGGTTCCTGGGGCAGATTTTCCTGCAGATACAGGAATTTAAGCTCTCTAAGGCAGGCCCTGGGTCAAGGTGAAGGTATGAAACCTAATTTCCTTGCATCTTGTATGAGGATAAAACTCTGGAGTGTAATTTTCACTCCATAGGTCTCCTGTAGGACTAGGCTGAAGCTCCCCTCTTCAGACTTTACCTGCACCGCGCCCATCCTTGTTTCTCTTCTTCCTGGGTCCACTTGCCTCATCCTCTTTTCGGTTTCCAGAAGCACTTTCTTAACGCTGAGGGAACACAGGAATCCTGGTCTTAGGGTCTTCTTTTGGACCGCAGCCTAGGACAGAGGAAGCAGAAGGAGAAGTTCAGAAAGAGCAGCTCTTTGAGCCAAAACTGTCACTCAGTGTACACTACCTATCATGTCTTGTTGCACATAGACTCTTTGTGTATTGTTTTGGTTGTTCTGAAAGGGGAAAGGCATTTATCTCAGTTAAGATGAATTTGCACTGGGCATGTTGATGCATACTTATCATCCCAGTGACTTAGGAGGTGGGGGCAGGAGGATCACAAGTTTGAGGCCAGAGGCAGCCTGCTCAGCTTAGCGAGACCGTGTCTCAAAAAAGTTTAAAGTTTTTAAAACCAGAGGTGCAAGGGGTGGGATGCAAGGGTGGTGCTTAGTGGTGGAACCTAGCATGCTCGAGGTCCTGGGTTCAACTTTTAGTAATGGAAAAAATAAAGTAGAAAGATGAATTTGCAATGTATTGTAATTTCAAGGAGCTCTGGCATGAGTAAAGCGAATTAGATTCTATTTCCACCTGATCCATCGGGCAAGTAATCATACTATGAGATCCTTCTTCCCTTTGAAAGAGTTGGACTAACTAATCTTTAAGGTTTCTGCTAACTTCCTGAGTCTCCGGTGAAGTGGGTGGTTTAAACCATCTGGTAGATGCTGACTAATCCTGATTGGACCATCTAGCCTGCAAGCTCGCTGCCTCACATACCCAAACTGAAGCACGTCACTCATGCAGCAGAGGCACTGGGTAGACATCTGGGGCCTGGGTGCTCCCCAGACACAATCCCAGACACTGGTGGCCAGTCAGCAGCCCTGTGGACTTTGCTTTCCCAATGTGGAGGTGCTGTGGGTGGTTTTAGGCTTTAAAACCCTGGGCTCTCTCCCATCCCCAATGCCAGCAGGAAGGGCGGGGGATGGTGAGAAGGTTTAAGTGACTGGAAGAAGGCATTGCTTTATTTTTATCTTGCTCATTATAAAAATTTTAAGCCACACAGAAGGAAATAAAATATTTCTTCAACCAGGCCTAAGGACCCTTAGGGATTCTGGACTTAACCATCTCAGACCTGTGAGTTCTTTACACAAAATTATTTAAAATTTTATCCATTCATGGAGATGTCTACAGCCATACCATTGTGGTGTCCGATCCCATCAGATCTCAGAAGCTAAGCAGGGTCGGACCTGGTTAGTACTTGTATGAGAGACTGCCTGGGAATACCAGGTGCTGTAGGCTTGGGAGAAGGACTTGGCAACCCACTCCCAAAATAATGAACCATCACAATTGCATTCTGTTGTACCTAGGGTCGCTATGAGTCACACCTGACTTGATGGCACCAAGCAACAACATTCATGGAGACAGCTTTCTCACCGAGTAGACATGAAAAACTCCATCACCCAAATTCTAGAAGATGATCACATTCAGCTCAGTTGTGTCACCATCATTCTCACTTGTGTTTATATCTCCAGGAGTCAAGTGATGACTTGAAGTGACAGCATTCCATCTTTTAATTTTTTTCCACAGTGAAACTAGCTTTATTGTTTACTTTTAAGTTTGTGTAAATAATCATGATCACTTAGAATGTTTCATATAATACACAAAGGGACAATGAAAAGGTAAAAATCACTCCAAATCTTACCACTCACACCATAAACATTTTGACCATCCTTGTCTGGTTTTTAAACTTTCATGAGTCAGAAAACAAATGTGACTGCCACAAAGTTGGCAGGTTCCAATATCAAAATGGCATTGTCGACCTTAAGTTGAATTCTTTTCTAGTTATCAAGAGAAAATTTCTGTCTGTGATAATTTGAAATTGAGTGGCATGTTCATATACAAAGACTTAAGTTTTAAAAATTATTTAATAAATTGAGGATTCAAGGTGACAGACTGAAATTAACATAATTAAAATGAGTAATGCACTAGTTTAATTAATGAGGGGTAATGAGCAAAGACTAGAAGCTGGCTTCATATGAAGATGATGTATTTAGGCCATTTGAAAGCCAGAGGACGTAGTGCTGGTAGTAGTTTGAACATTTTGGTTACAGACAAAATAGAAAAAAAATGCTAAAAATAAAGTTCTATTGCAGTGCTTCTCTAAATGACATGTGACTCATTTCTAGTTTCTACCATTTTATTTCCAAACTTTGTGAACTCTGTGTTGAAACTGTGGATTTTTTTTCAGCATCTGCAAAAAGAAAGAGAAAAAGGAAAAGAAAAAGAAACAGAACAGACTCAGATATTTTTTCACTCCCCAAAACATTTAATACTTTTTAAAAAATCACATAAGGAGACAGGAGAAGAATTGATGCTTTCGAATTATGGTGCTGGGGACAAATATTGAATATATCACAGACTGCAAAGAAAAGAATCAACAGATCTGTCCTAGAAGTGTAGCTAGAGCACTTGGAAGAAAGGATGGCTAGACTGCATCTGACATATTTTGGACATGTAGTCAGGAGGGATCAATCCCTGGAGAAGGACATCATGTTTGGGAGAGTGGTGGGTCGATGAAAAAAGGAAGACCTTCTACTAGATGGATTGACACAGTGATTGCAACAATGGGTTTAAGCATTAAAAAGATCATGTGCATGGCATGGCATTGGGTAGTGTTTTGTTCTGTTGTACATAGAGTTGCTATGAGTTGGACCCAACTCACTGGCACTTAACAACAATGTTTTCATAGAAGTGGAATAGCTGAGGCAAAGGGACTATACATTTAAATTTTTGATAGCTATTGCCTGATTGCTTTCCATAAAGGCCATACCAATTTCCTATCCCATGCAAGTTATGGAAGTTTGCCACACACTCAACACAGCATATTTTTTCTTTCTCTCCCTTTTTGAGACAGGGTCTCACTATGTAGTCTAGGCTGGCCTGGAACTCTCAATCCTTCTTCCTCTAACTCCTGCTTGCTGGGATTATGGGTATGCACCACCACGCCTGGCTGCACCAGGTATTAGTGAACTTATAAGCCTTTGGAAATCTGGTGGTTAAGAAGAATTGTATTTAAGCTGAGTAAGTGTTATTATTCTATGTTTCAAATGTATATAGATGCTTCAGTGACTGTTGAAAAATAAAACATTCCAAAGTGTTGTTAAATTTATTTGATTTATCATTATGTATTTTATTAATCAATAGCTACTATGATTGTGCAGAAATTTATGATTTTTTTTCAAAAGAGGGATGTGTATACTTAAAAATGTTTGGAAATCTGCAGTTCCTTGGGAACTCTTTCTGCATGAAAATTCTGCCTGATCTATTACCACCTAGAGAAAATGGCAAAGTAGGTCCTGGAATGGGACAGCTCTAGCAGATGCCCTTACCTTCTGTAATGACTCAAGTACCATCCCAGCTGTCCCTGGACTCAAAGAGGTCCCAGGAAAAGACTGAGGCCCTCAGGGAGAGAAGTTATTGTCTAAGTAAAGACTAAAGGTATCTTTCCTCTGTTTTGCAAATTCCAGTGTTAATTTCCTCTATTGTAGATTCACTATAAATGAACAATACCTTAAACAAACAAAATGCAACCCAGCTTGTTTGCCCAGATGACATCAGACACATGGTTTATAGTGCCACTACATTTGAAGTTCTTGCATTACTCAGTGCCTGGCAGAGTGTCTGGCACACAAATGAATGAGCCACGAGCATCCTTTTATGCACTGCTAACCTGTTCAGGAGAACATGCTTTTTATTACTTTTCTAACTCTTATTCTTAACTTGGCTTTAGCCTTTAGGGAAATGCTTTTAGAAACTGCTGGTGTAGGTGCTTCTGACTTAGACTTTTGACAGAATTGGTGACAAAATATTTTAAAAGATGAGTACAAATTCTCTTGGAAAGCAAAACTGACTGATTTGAAAATAAAACTTCCTATTACCAAATACCAGAACACCTAATTGTGCTCATGAGAAACCTGTACATGAACCAGGAGGCAGTTGTTTGAATAGAACAAGGAAACACTGAGTGGTTTAAAGTTGAGAAAGGTGTGTGTCAGGGCTGTATACTTTCACCCTATCTCTTCAATTTATATGCTGAGCAAATAATCCAAGAAGCTGGACTTTCTTAGGAAGAATGCGGCATCAAGATTGGAGGAAGACTCATTAACAACCTGCGTTATGCAGATGACACAACTCTGTTTGCTGAAAGTGAAGAGGATTGAAAACATTTACTGATGAAGATCAAAGATCATAGCCTTCAATATGGGTTACGACTAAACATCAACAAAACAAAAATCCTTACAACTGGGTCAGTGCGAAACTTCACAATAAATGGAGAAAAGATTGAGGTTGTCCAAGATTTTGCTTGGCTTGGCTCTATGATCAACACCTGTGGAAGCAGCAGTCAAGAAATCAAAAGACACATTGCTCTAGGAAAAGCTGTGGCAAAAGATCTCTTTAGAGTATTGAAAAGCAAAGATGTCACATTGAAGACGAAGGTGCGTCTGACTCATGCCATGGTATTTTCAGTCGCATCATATGGTTGTGAAAGCTGGACATTGAACAAGAGAGACAGAAAAAGAATTGATGC
>VMDO01009302.1:0-55117 GCA_007922755.1 Pedetes capensis | reverse complement strand
GAAGAACCAACAAATCTGTCCTAGAAGAAGTACAACCAGAGTGCTCCTTGGAAGCAAAAATGGCCAAACTGTGTCTTACATATTTCGGACATGTAGTCAGGAGAGATCAATCCCTGGAGAAGGACATCATGTTTGGGAGAGTGGCAGGTCAACGCAAAAGAGGAAAACCCTCCACCAGATGGATTGACACAGTGTCTGCGACAATGGGCTTAAACATAAATAAGATCGTTTGCCTGGCACAGAATCAGCAAGTGTTTTGATCTGCTGTACATAGGGTCGCTATGAGTCGGAATCGACGGCACCTAACAACAACAACAACATTACCAATTCTGTTTGCCTTCTTCCAGAGAAAAAACGCTTTGATTACCATTAGCAACTCTGTTACTGAGTCAATCACATCAAACACTACATTACTCATGAACTTGAAAACTTCTACAATTTAGGGGACAAAAATCCAACAATGGCCAGTTAAGAGAAGTCTCTCTGAACTGAGATCTGACCTCTCTTGTTATTCACTTCCTTTAAATTTTTTAAAAATTGAGACATAATTCACCCTTTTGAGTGTACAATTCAGAGGTTTTTAGTATATTCACAAGGTTGTGTAACCATCACCAAAATCTAACTCCTGAATGTTTTTATTAACCCCAAAAGAAATTTCCCACCCCAGCTACTTGGTAACCACTAATCCTCCGTTATTTCCCTCTGCCTTCCTCTAGTTAATGGTGCCTGTGGCCTTGAAAAGGTGGTGGCCATTAATACTATAGGCCTTAGGAGAATCTGTTTCTAAGATGCTTTCCTCTCTCTATCACCATCAGTCAATGGTATTGACCAAGTACAGAAACCCTAAGGAAATTTCAGTAGGGCAATTTCTCTTTGTCATATAGAGAAAGGGTATGTGTGAGGTGCCTTGGGTGGGATTAACTGGTGAATATATAGATCATGGCCTTTGCTGAAGTAGACTATTGATTGTCATGGATGGCTGAAGATTGCATTCTTTTAAAGAGATAAAATAGCAAGCAATTACTTTTGGAATTAAACAAAGGCATCTGCCATCAGAGTCCAAGATGGGGACTTAAATGCATTAACATAATACAAAACTCTTAGGCTGCTAATAACTTGCTGACAGTTGGCATTTAGACTGGAAATGGAGCAAGATGGTTCTTGAGAGGGCTGCACAGGAAGCTGTGAAAAAGAAAATCAGCCTGACCTCAGGCACTCACAGCTAGGTGTTCTGTTGAGCATAAGCAGTTTCACAGAACAATAACATCAGATAAGGCCACCTGTGACCGTGGTGGATCAAAAGGAAGACCAGAGCACTCTCCTATTAAGTTGGAACATGGACTAAAACATGAACATTGTCCAAACCATGAAAAATGACTGTCCCCTTATCCTGGCTAACAGGAGTGAATACCACTTGCTTACCAATCCCAGCAGTAGCTTACCTTTGTTTCTCTTGCTTCTAGATAAAATTTAAGTTGCCAAATTGTGCAGTTACTTTAGCATCTAATCCACAGGGAAGCCCAGCTCCCTTGAGTCCTCCTCAAAATCATAAAATACCAGCCCAAGTCCTACTATAAGTCCTTCCTAACACGTCTTACTGAGATTCTGCACAGTTTTGCTTCATTGCAAAAAGTAACAGACCTAACCTGCCCATCTACACATGTGTTCCTGATGCTCTTTGGCTGGAGAACATTGACAGGGGAACAGGTCATCTTCTAGAAGGATGATTTCAAGGTTTCACAGAAAGGCTCCAGCCTGAAATCTCACCATGAGAATGTTTATTTCTTCAGGCCAACACTTTCTCATCTATTGTAGTAGAAATGCTGTTAGAGAAAAAAGTTACCCTTTAAAAGCTTTTAAAAATAGATGTCTGATGTTGAGTAATCCATTTTCATATTTTCCTCATTCTTTAAATTTCCTCACATTTTAGCACTTCTGAAATTAAGATACATCCTCTTATCCATGGCATCTTAAGTACTTTAAAACATGGTATTTCCTAGCTTCAATTTCTTCAAAAATTCTAGTGATAGATTAAATACCATTTCTCAGATCTTAGTTGTTTGCAAGCAGTGCTCACATTTTTTCCTATTTGCATGTGCTACAATAATGATATCCATGTATTTGTTCTTTATAACAACACACTTTTAAAATTTAAGATAACCTGGGGCTAGAGATTTGGCTCAGTGGTAGAATGCTTGCATACTGCTTGAGGCCCTGGGTTCAATCCCCAGCACTGCAAAAATACAGAAAAAAAATTAAGATAATGTATCTTTTACCTCCTAATAATATCTATGAAATCCTGGGCAAGTTATGCCTAGTTATAGCTTTCTCTAATACATTTGACATAATTTACATATTAAAATATGCATAAAACCAAAAACTTATAAAACTTTTGTGTGTGTGTTCCATCTAAAATCATCTCACTCCCCATAGTAGCTGAGCCATACTTGAACAACTTGGAACTAGGGGATCACCAGGTGACCTCTGAGCTCTTGTGTTTGTTTTTTCTACAATTCTAAGTCAGAGTCACAGAATCTGTTCTCCAAAGTTTAAAATCTAAGGGTCAAAGCTGACATGGACAATGAGAACTACATATATGGACATATGTGTTTCAAAATAACCATTTATATATTTTGTTTGTTTGGTTTTTACTGGAATTGAGCCCATGGGCCTTGGGCATGCTAGGTAGGCACTCTACAACTGAACTGTGTCTCCAGCCTTCATATGGCTTTTAAGTAAGGATAACTGTGTTGAAACTACTGGTGTTTGAAGTTTAATTAGCTTTATGTTGGAAAAAAGCATCAGATTTCTTGATACTTGGAAATACACATGAGAGATTTGAGAAAAGATCTTTGTTTCAATTATTTTAAAAAGAAATTGGGAAATAAAGGAAAAAGATTTTTTTCTGAACAGTCTAGGAAAGCCCTTAGGAGAGAAAAGATTTTAGAAATTATACACCTTCTTCCCTTTATTACCACCAGTCATAGGACCTTTGAGCCCCTTCTACTTAGAGTGTGTTGATGGCCATTGGCAAGGCTGGAACGTGAGTAAAGCAGGCTCTGTGGTGCTAACCACTCCCCTGCTGAGCTGGAATCTGCATGTTTCCTGGTCCCTGGTGATTGGTATGCATATCAATGTTTGAAAAGCAGGGCTCCAAGTCACAGAAGCCTACCTTGGCCATAGATTCTCTAAAAATAATCCTTCTCAGACATACCCCCAAGCAAGTAGCAAAGAGACCAGACGTCCCTAATAGAGTAAAAACCTTAGGTTCTCCTGTGTTTCCTCTCCACTCATTATAGCGACTTAGGAAATGAAAGTTTATTTTATTTAGAGGAAAAAAATAAACATCAGTTTCAACTAAAATCAAAAGGCCAAACTATAACTTGTAGTCCTTTGGTTGTTGGAGAGACTGAGACTAAAAGTAAGATAAAAAAAAAAAAAAATACAGTACTAATTTTCTTCCTTCTTCCTACCAAATCTCAGTACTGCCTCATGTCCCTGGACTTGCTAGCCAGGAAACACATCTGTCCCACGTTGTAAAATACAAGCCTCCAAGACACCTGAAGTGCAAAATCCATATAAAGTGAGAGATGTATGGGTGCTTTTACATTTCTAGGAGGAAAGATTTTCACTAGAAAGCATTGCCCACAGGATTCCCTTATAGATCTCAGGACCCCTGTTCTTTCCTTCATTTAGTCAATATTCAACAAATACTTATGGAATGAATGAAATAATTTTTCCCTCTAGGCAGAAAGCCTTCTTTCCCTCTTAGCCCTTGTGGAAACTTTGGATTCTTGCCAAAAGCTATTTGATATAACATTTTCTGTCATCTTAATGGCCAAATAAAAACAAAAGCATTTTTAAAAACTTCCAACAACTAAATAGAAACTGTTTATTAAGAAGGGCAAATGAAATGAGCCAATCAGAGCACAGACAAACAGGCAAGTGAAGGAACCAGTAGGTGCTTCTAACCCTGGAAATGCCCTCTTTCACAGCAGCCTACTGGACCATGCTGTAATATTTGTCCACAGCTGTACCACCGTGGTGACCTGTCTCCTTAGTTCTCGAAAGCTAAGCAGGGTCAGGCCTGACAGATGGGAGACTTCTTGGGAGTAGCAGGTGCTGTAGGCATTGGAGAAGGACCCAGCAGTCCACTCCTGAAACAATCAGCCATTGAAAACCTCATGAGGGTCACTATGAATTGGACTCAACTCAACAGCACCTAACAACAGCAACAGTCTCTCACCATTCGCCTTAAGGGGCAATGAAATGTTA
The DNA here is from genome assembly GCA_007922755.1 of Pedetes capensis. NCBI lineage: Eukaryota > Metazoa > Chordata > Mammalia > Rodentia > Pedetidae > Pedetes > Pedetes capensis. The sequence continues at coordinate 50,842 of VMDO01009302.1, read as the reverse complement.
TTGTTAGAACATTATCTCATATAATGATATATAATAAAGGACCTTGATAATCAATATGAATAAAAGAGATATCATTTATTTGAGTATAAAGGTCTCTTAACATATCAACATTGCAAGAACATTTTCAACCCTAAATACTAATGTTTTAGTTTTTTCCAGGTACTTTCTAACAAGGAGGAAAAATGGAAAGGAATAGCCATCTCATGTTCTCCTATTCTGGGCCAGGCACATGCTGAGAGCTTACTGAGAAATAAAGGCAAATAAAATAAATTAGAGATGACCCTACTATGTGTCTATTATTCTTTGGGACTCTAAGTGTCTGAGGCAGAAATTCTAATATATTAGTTCTAAACTCAGGCTGTACAGTAGAATCGTTCTTGTTGTTAGGTGCCATGGAGTCAGGTCTGGCTCATAGCAACCCTCATAGAGTTTTCAATGGCTGATTATTTTGAGACTGAATTGCCACGTCCTTCTCCCATTTTTGTGGTGCTAGGGATTGAACTCGGGTCTTTAGAGAGTGTGGAGCAGCACTCTACCAACCGAGCCAAACCCCAGCCCACAGAATTGTTAAGGGTCTTAAAAATATCTATATATCTATATTTATATCTATATCTACATATATGTTAAAGCCCAGACCCCATTCTTAGAGATTCTGAATGAGTTAATTGAAGTGGGGCTGGGATTGAGCCCCAGGGATTTTAATAAAGCTCCCTAGGTAATCTAGCCATGGACCAAAGTTAAGAAGCACTGTTTTTAAACATAGATATTGATAGCATTCATTTGATAGTCAGAGGGATAAACTTACTGAGATCTCACTATAATGATACATAGAGCATCTTTCCTAGTGTTTCTTGAGAATACAGTCCTTATATTTCCAGCACCTGTCATACCACAATCAACATGTTAAAGATCTTAATAGTAACAACTGAAAAGCTCCTCAAAGTCACACCCATACTACCTGGCCCATCTCAAACATTTAATATGTGTTTTTTAAATGGAAAAAATGAAAAGCTTCAACAAATGAAAGGATGATGGGTCCAAGGAATCAGGATTGCTCCGGGAAATTTCAGGCCGGGAGTGAAGATGGGCCACTGCCAGAGCACTGAGGCCTGAAGGAAGACTCGTCTTCAGGAGGAAGACTGTCTCCTTGTGCTCATTTCCTGGCTTCTGTTCCATCTTTTCTCTAAGTTGTGACACTGCTATGGGCAGAGTGGAGACTGACAATACCCCTCTCCCCAGTTTGGCTGAAACTGTAAATAAATTTATCTTTCCTTTTTTTGTGGTACTGGAGGTTGAACCCAGGGCCTCGTGCTTGCATGCTCTGCAAGTGCTGGACCTCTGAGCTGCGCCCCGCCCATTTTTTTACTTTTTTTGAGGCAGGGTCTCACTAAGTTACGCAGACTGCCTCTGGTCTCAAACTTGCAATCCTCCTGCCTCCGCCTCCCAAGCCACTGGGATTACAAGCGTGCGCCACCGAGCCCGGCAATCTTTCCATTTTTCTACACAGGATATTGTCATTTTCTGGTACTGTGGGCAAGCATTTGGACCCAAGCCAAGCTTTCTGGCTGGGGGATCTGGTGACAGTGCCACACACCACTTTGATTCCGTGAAGCAAGGAAGGCATAAAACGTCTTCTAGATCCACTGTTCCGTCTCCGTGGGCTGCAGTGAGTCAAGTCACTTGTGCATCTTCCCAGCAGCAAATGACCAGCAGTTCTTTGTTACAGGTTGTACAGAGAGCCCTGAGTCCATCTCCTTGGCCCCTTCTCTGCTTCATCCAGGGATCCTCACTGCCAGGGTCAAGTTGTAAATGGACAGGGGGGTCAGGCAGGGAATGCCTTCAGTGGGGGAAACCAGACCTGACTTCAGCACCATGGGAGGAGAAAGAGTTCCAAGGACTTTAAGTAGACAGGGACTGAATTCTACTATGCACTAACTCTCCTTAATTTTGTTAAACAGTTGCCCTTTAAAAAGTTCTACCCTTCTCGTGTGCCTGACCATAGTGGAGCTGAGCTCTCAGGCACTGAAGGAAATTCTTATGATAGAGGGATGTTCTGCATGTCTGCATGTGTTTGTAAGTCTAAACAATCAAAACAAAACATTGTCACATTCAATGAAAGAGTTCCTTTGAGTAGTATGTGATGCCAGAATGTATGTAGCATATTTTGAGGTCATGGTATACACTATACAGAATGTGTTACTTTGCGTTCTTACTATGGTATTATCCCACTAATATAAACTTTTATTATAAAGATTTGGATATATTGAAGATCAAGTAGCGTCACGACTATAAAAGGCATGGCTGACACAGTCAGCCTCTAGTGGATGTTAGTCTCTTCTCTCAATATCAGCATGGCAAAGAACTCTCTTGTCTGGCATTAGTCTGTCTACTTGTGTGTAAGGCTCTGTACAGGACCTTCCAAGAGGATGCCACCTGCTGCAGCACCCACTACTGTAAAATGTGTTTTACCTGGGAAGATTCTAGTTCATATGGAAGCATGATGTGTCTCTTAAAGAGACATGCAAAGAGTAAACCCTGGGGATACAGACAAAGGCAGCAGAGCATTCCTCAGAATTCTGGGGGCCTCGGCTGTGCACTGATCTGTCATGTCACCACTTGGAAATGAGAATCACTGTTCTGTGAACCACTTGACAAGCAGAGGGCTCACTTCTGTATGATGGCGTATTAGCAAGAGAAGAAGTCTACAGACAAATTAACCTCCTCCTCACTTGGTATACCTCTCACTAATGTTCTTCTCCAAGCCTTTACTTTGTGATCTTGATTATATTTTGAAAATGCATCTGATTTCTAGAATAAGGAGATAGGGTATAAATATGTATCTATATTATACAACATATAAAAATACATAGATCTGTCTACAAATCTCATCTTTTTTGTTAGTGCCTATTATCATAGGCCATCTCATCTCACAGGCAATCAAATTGGCTCTTTATCAACTTCTCTTGCACCCTATTTCTTTGCTTCTTCCTCTGTAGTTTGGTAATAGCCTTTCTCTTACTGTTCCAGCATTCCCCAAACTTTCAACCACTTACATACCAGCCAACCCTTGGCCCCTATTAATCTGTAACTAAAAGAAAATAATAGTGATTAAGAAAATTTTAAGGTACCAGCCACCTTGCCTTCATTTTCCTGAAATAAAACTTTCCTGGGGTTTTGCTTATGAAAGATTGACTACATTGTCCAAAGTTTGACATACTTTTTTTCCTTTGACATTTTTCAATTCTTTAGTTTCTTTATTGAAGGAAAACAATCACAATCACCTAGGGAAATATGTTTGAGAATTAGGATTGGATACCAATCCTAATTGGTGGGGATGTAATAGTTTGCTAGGGCTACTATAACACAGTACCATGCACTAAGTGGTTTAATTAACAGAAATGGATTATTTCACTGTTCTGGAGGCTAGAAGTCCAAGATCAAAATGTCAGCATGGTTGGTTCTATCTAAGAGCTGTGAGAAAGAATCTGTTCTATGCCTCCGTTCCAGCTTCAGGTGAGGGGCTGGCAGCCTTTAGAGTTCCTTGACTTACAGAAGCATCACCCCAATCCTTGCCTTTATCCTCACATTGAATTCTTTATTCAGGTCTGTCTCCAAATTTCTTCTTTATATAAAAACACCCGTCATATTGGGTTAGGGTCCAGCCTAAACCTCATATTAGCTTGATTACCACCAAATAAGATTACATTCTGAAGTACTAGAAGTTAGGACTTCAAATTTTGAGGAGACAAAATTCAACTTGTAGTGGGGGATGACTATGCTGGGCTGTGGTGTCTATGTCTGTCTGAGCTACATCTTGCCTCCTCAACAGCTGGCTTGAGTAGCCAGTTCCTCCCAGTTCCTTCTGCCTTTTGACCACATGACATTGGGCTCACCTGTATCATCATCCTTCAAAGGAAACAGCCATTGCTGGAGAGATTGGAAATAGAGACTTGCTTTCAAGAACCTGCCCATCATCCCTACGGGAGAACAAAAGCCCAGCCTCACTCTCCGTCTCTTCATTCCCTTCCCTCCTCATCCTTCCTCACTCCCTGCTCCCCATGCTTTCTCCCAAGCTGTCACTCCATCTGATATTTCCTTCTGACCCTCCTCCAGAGTCACTCTGGCTTAAGTCACTAACTACCTGCTGCTTTGCTGAAAGGCAAAGCAGCCGCTTATCTAGATCTCTTCCTCAAGTACCTCAGATGCTGAGTCTCCCTGTGGAGAACTCTTTGTCCCTCTCTGCAGCCTCTCACTGACCCAGAGATGAGTGATAGGCTTATCTGTGAGTAAGGAGGTCCACCGGATGAGCTGAGAATGCCATACCTGGGGGAAATGTGTTGAAATGAGGCAGAAAATAAATGGAAGAGTCAATGTTGCCAGCCAGAAAAGTGCTTGAAGATTCCCATCCCTTCCCCACCCCTTTGATGTTTCTTGTCAGCTATCTGGCTGCACAGAACACAGCCCTTGGCCATTTCTCAAACCACGGAGACAAAAACTGCAAAGCTGAGCAGTGGTTTAGGTGGTTATTTTGATTTTTTTTTTTTAACTGCTAGTGCTTTGCTCACAACTACACCATTTACAATCATTGTATTCTCCTGATGTTCTGATATCAACTGAAATAACTTGGCCTCAGGGAAACTTCTGAAAGGTACCTAAGTTAACACAGAGACTGGCAAGGCTTACCAAAAGATACCTCCCAGTACACCTGGGTATTAGCCTGCAGCGGTAGCACTGTGTCATCCGATCCTGTTAGATCTCGGAAGCTAAGCAGGGTTGGGCCTGGTTAGTACTTGGATGGGAGACCGCCTGGGAACATGATGAGCTGCAGGCTTGGGAGAAGGACCCGGAAACCCACTCCCCCAAAAGAATCAGCCATTGAAAACCCTATGAATAGCAGAGAAACACTAACAGTAGTGTTTCCCCTGTTGTAATTAGGGTTGCTGTGAGCCGGACACCATGGAGGGAACCTAACAACAACAACAAGATGAATTCAAAGCAGGAAATCACATTTTGTTTGAGAAGGTTCTGGCAAAGGGCATGACTCGCTGGTTGTGGTGCCAAAGGCATCTATTTTGGAGTAAAAACACCTCTTACTAACTATATGACTTAGGTTCTCTGAACCCGATGATTGCTTTTCCGATTTGTCAAACATGGGAAATAATTCCTGTACAAAGGTGGCTATTAAGTGAGCTAGGCAGACTCACGGTGTGTTTTTGCCTCTACTGTCCATTTGGAGGCAAGTTCTCATGCCTGTTTCAACAGCAGTATCTCAACATGGTCCTGATTCTCAGACAGGAGAGGAATGTGCAGAGCAGAGATAATCAAAGTGAGAAAAGGAAACCAGCTGCTTATGTAGGAGCAGCTCTTCACGTGGGACTTGTCCATGCGACACCTCTTACTGGAGTGCAGCCAGGCAAGGGGATGTGCACGGCTCCCCTGAGGCTGCCCTGTGCTCCCGCTGTCCACTGTGCTCCTACGTACTACTGCTTGTGTGTCTCTGTGTGCAACCCCCTCCGCCTACCTGTACATCTTCACAACTTGACAAGGGAGACTTCACTTTCTGTGGAGCAGGAGCAGAGGAACAAAGGAAATTTCTATGATTCCTACTGCTCAGTCTGGTGTCTCCAGTCTCTCCTAATTCTGCCTCTTGTTGCAGTGTGCTATAATTGTTTCGGGGATTGGCTCATCTCCCCAAATGAACGAAGGGCAAGAAACAAATCTTTGACTTCTCTCCTAGGCACTGAAGCATTGTGGAATGCTGGACAGATAATAGATGCTCCAAAAAAAAAAAAAATTGCTTTATCAAGTGGATTTTCACTTTGGCTCTACTGTCTAACCTATATTAGATCAATTCTCCGTTGGAGACAACTCAAATAGTTGGATTAAAGAAACAGAGAGAGAGAGAGAGAGAGAGAGAGAGAGAGAGAGAGAGAGAGAGAGGGCCAGAGGTGGTGTAGTCCTGTAATCTCAGCATTTAGGAGGCTGAGGCAGAAGGATCTTGAGTTCAAGACCAGCCTGGGCTACATAGTATGACCTGTCTCAAAAATAAAATAAATAAATAAATAAATAAAAATAAAGAAAAGAAAAGAAAAGATAAGAAAAAGAAACAAAAAGGTCAATCTGTCTGAACAGTTTGAAATCATCAGAGAGTTACCAAGGCAGGCAGAAATTAGGGGCAGAGAAAGGAAATGAATCGAGTGTACCAGGCATCTAGGAATGCAACATTGAGTGGCTAAGGATGCAATTGGGAAGAAATGGCTGAGAGAGGACTCCAGCTTCCAAAGGTCTCACAGGATTGAAGACAGAAAACTTGGAGCTGTGGGCTCTCGGAGGAGAAGGGGCTTGGGTAAAGACCTCAGGCTGTCAGATGGCATTTCTGCAGGGCAACACTTATTGGAAGAAGAAAAAGCCAGAAACAGTTCTGTCATCAGTAAGACAGAAACCCAGCTTTGCTTCAGCTCAATCCAAGGCCAGAGTAAGGCAAACAGCGCTCCAGAAGCAAAAGTGAATCTGCTCTGGAGAAGAGAGTATCATCCAGAACTTCGAGCATTTTTCATACTGTTATTCTGTGCTATTCACCTTTATGTATCTCTCCCATTTCGACCTTTCAAATCCTCCTGTGAGAGGTGGAAAAGATGCAGGTGGTCAGAAAATCAGCCTCTGGTTTGGTTGTTTCCTTTTCTTCTGGAGCTGGTTTCTCCTGCTTTGAAATGCTATGTCATGTATGGATCTAGACACAGCCTCACCCTGGCTGCCTGCGCGCCTGCTGCCCTGTCAGAACCACTTTCAATTCACCCTGCTGCTGGGGGACAGATTCCAGCCCTGTGGTTACAGGAACGGCTGAAGAGAAGACCCCCCAACGCTGGACATGTACACACAGAGCCACTCCCCGCCTCGGCTGACAGGCCGCTCTTAAGAGCCACAGCAGCTGCAGGAGCGAAGCCAGGCTTCAGCAGCCTCAGGCATTTTCCTCTCCTCTCAAGGGAGAGAAGTTCTCCGGGAGCCCGAAGCTGGAGGACACTTCTGTTTGTTCTTTTGCACTAGTTTGGATTCTGCCGTTCATGGAATCTTTGAGAGGCCTCCTATTAACCAGTGGAAGAGCTAATGACTGCCAGAAATGAAAAAAAATGTGCTCCTTCCACCTTTCTCTCAAATGTGTCCTCAAAGAGAAACTGAAAAGTATTTCCTGGGCAGGACCTGGCTCCAAATCTTTCTTTTAATATATACTTTTAGCAACTTACAAGGAAAGGTAGCTTGATCCAAAAGGAATTTCTATCCACTTCGAAACCATTTCCTCCCAGTTTAATTCTCTCTAGCTTCTTTAAAGGACTGTGATCGAAATCTATTAGCCAATGACCGAGAGTGGACAGGAAACAAGTTAGAGAGACAGAGTGAATTGGTTGATGGTCCTCCATGGTTCTCAAGCCCAGCACACAGTAAGAATTTGGCTGTGTATATTTTACCAGCCTTTCCATGGCCCCACATGCAGAAGTCTCTGTGTTTTACTATCAGATTTGGAGGAGTAGGCAAAGGGCACAAGAGGAGGTGGAGAGAACAGCTGCATTGGGTAGGTGGGTTCAGAGACACTGGGCTGCCACCATCCTGTCCCCTCCCCTGGCCATGGCCGTCTCTGGTGCCAATTCTGCAGGCCAAGGAAGCAATGGTACCTGTTTGGTGGTGTAATCTTTCTCCTCACCTTCCCGGAGTTTCCCAGGCAGAAAGTTGGGCCTTTGAGCACCAGGTAGGACATGGAACAGGTGAGTGGACCCATCTCCTTTGGCCTTTCCCAGGCTTCTGTCACACAGGGCAGGGGTGATTTACAGCACAGAAGTTGTCTGTGTCACCTAAGAATCTTTAGGTCAGCAAAAGCCAGTTTATCACAAGAAGCATCGTCGCAGTGGCCCGTAGGCTGCACAGCCAATTTCCCAATAATTGGTCTCTCCTGAACAAGTGCTAAGTACAGGATGCAACTGTATAAAAATCCCATAGTGAGATGCACTGTACTGTAGGTAATTTTTAATAATCACACTATACCTCACAAATACGTACAATCATTATTACATGTTCATCAAAAAATTTTAGAAAATGTTTAAGGAAGTGGAATTGCTAATATCCTGATTTCATAATTGAACATTGTATACATGAACGGAATTATCACTCTGCTCCCCATAAATATGTACAGTTAAAATACTACCTAATAGCCAAGCACTGTGGCACACACCTGTAATCCCAGCAACTTGGGAGGTTGAGGCAGGAGGACCACAAGTTCGAGGCCAGAGGCTGCCTGTGTGACTTAGTGAGACCCTGTCTCAAAATAAAAAACAAAAAGGGGCTGTGGATGCAGCTCACTGGTGGAGTGCTTGCCTAACATGTGTGAGGTTCAACCCTCTCAGTACTGAAAAAAAATTAATTAAAAAAAGTATTAGTTGGCCTCTCCTTTCTTCTCTCTCCGCGGTCACCAAGGCTGAGCTCCCCAGCATGCTTGTCCGCTAGCAGATGACTTTATACTGAAGACTGAAACCCGCAGTTATGGGAACAGGGACAGCCAGGCACAGCCCCGCTCTGTTCCCCTGTCCCTCCTGCCCCCTGGCATCCTCCCCTGACTTCTCTTTTGCAGGAGGAGGTGGAGATGTTTCCAGAAGGCCCGGGAGCCTTCTTGGATCAAGCGAGCCCCATGGAAGTGCCACCTTGTCGCAATGAGCACAACCAGAGCCAGGATGCGGTGAGCTGAGAGCCCATGCGGGCTGGTGAGGTGGGCAGGGTGGCACGCGGCCCAGGCGACCCACGTGTTATGCTCACCATGCTGCTGTCACCATCTCACTTCCAGGGCTGAAAAGCAGTGGCCTGCAGGGGACAGTTTTTACCCCTGTTCAGACAGCTCTCATTTAATTTTCATTTAGAAACTTTTAATCAGCGAGGACAGCTCATGGTCAGGCCCGGGTGCCCACACTCAGGCCCCAGAAGCCGCTGCCTTAACAGCAGGACCAGGAGTGCACTCCAATGTCCTGAACATCTTGCTGTGCCTGTGCCTCCTTCCATCAGAGGCTGCCCATCATCTGCAGGTCCAATGATCCCTTTGGCCCTGTGGCTGTGGCCAGTCGGCTCACAGAGGAGGTGAAACAAGACAGCTGCGGAGTGGAAGGAGCTGGCAGTTATTCCTCTGTAATTAGGCTGCTTCTCGAAAAATACCTCCCCCTACACACTTCTGTGCACTAGACTCTCAGGATAGAAAGGCAGTGGAGGCGTAGTTCCAAGTCCTACCCTTGAGGTATGGCACATGCAATAATAAAAGCATGTACAGAAATAGCGGAGAAAGAAATAAATTTTCTTTTACTTTTTTTTTCTTTCTCTGTTTTCTAAAACAATGTCCTCTTTGAAGGAGAGATCAGGAGGGCTCATGGGTTAGACATCCGAGTGGGAGGCTGAAATGCACCCCATGAAATTGTTGGAGGACTCACCAGTGGGAATATGGCAGATACTGAGGTCAAATTCGGTCTCTGCTTCTTGCTATCTGTGGAGCTTTGGATAAGTGATTTAACCCCTCTGGTTCGTGGCTTATTCACCTGTAAAAGTGAGGAAGCACAAGTTCTTTCTTGAATAAGAAGCTCATAGCACAGTCCCTGATATATGTTAAATGTTCAAAAAGGTAAGACCCTCAACTAGATGGATTGACACAGTACCTGAAACAATGGGCTTAAACATAAAAAAGAAGGTGTGTGTGGCACAGAGTTGGGGAGCATGTCGTCTATCTATCATACATAGGGTCACTATGAATCAGAATTGACTTGAAGGCACCTAAAAATAACAAGCAGAACATTTTAGAACATCTGCTTCTACCCTTCCTATGACAGAAATCTTTTCATTTTGCCCAGCAGATATAAAAATGGAGGAAAAAGCAGAAGCCAAGATGGGAAGACTGTGGGGCTAGAAGAATGAAGGGAAGAGGAGTGAGAGGCCAATCCCTAGGTGGGTGGTGAATCTCCCACAGACCTCCAGTGGAGAAGAAATGGGTCAGATATTCCCCAAAGAGGCATTTTCCAGGGTCTCATGGCAACCAAATGAGAACATCTAGAGGAATTCTGAGAGATGCCACTCCTGTGGAGGAAATACACCTTGAAGCTTCACATGTTGACTCAGGAAATTGATATAGTGTTATCAGCTGGGTAACATGAGTGTGGACACCCAGGAAAGTCAGTCCATGCGCTTGTTCTTACAGTGTCATTAGTGTTGTTATATGTTATATGGAATTTTCTGTTGATTACATTTCTCAATGTAAATGCAGAGATAATTTGTCCAGTGTGTTGAATATTCTTGGAATGCTGAGAAAACCAGCAAGGAGCACCATGTCATTCTGTTATATTCCATGCCATCGATCACTGGCATGCCTTGATGGGGCTGCCACCAACAGATGAAGAAGAGTGTCCAGCTAGGTAGATAAGCAGGGAGCAGACATACCAAGCAGGGGGAAGAATATCTCTAAAGGTCCACATGTGAGGAGCTGCATGGTTAGTGCAGAATGCACAAACTATTGGGCATCATTTGAGTGTAAGAGCTAGGGCTGTGTCAAGACAATGTGTGTCTTGTCTTTGCACTTGAACTTGATCTTTCAAAGTTGTAAGAAATCCCTGAATGCCATTTAGGAATACAGTGAAGAATGGTTTTGAAGAGATTACATATAAGAAAACTTTTAGGGACTACCGTAGTTCAGGTAGGACACGTAAAGGCCTGAGCTAATGTAGAAGCCATCCAGGGAATGGGGGCAGTCCACATGCAAGCAAAAGCAGCAGAACTTGGAGAAGTTATCAGTAGGAGGAAGGACAATTCCCTGGTTTCTAGTTTGGATAGTTAGACAGGATGATGTGATTCCAGAGACAGTACATGCAAGCAGAGAAGGCAACTTCCTTTTGGCTGCTAGATGCAGACGAGGGGCTAGAATGTAGGACAAGTGTGTGGATATGAGTACAAGTAATGGAGTTAGTGACACGCTCTTCCCAAAGCTAAATGGAAAAGATGTGTAGCTTACCTGCTGTCTTATGTTGTTTGCCAGGTATCCTCTTCTTTAGAGTAAGAATATTTAAATATACACCAAAGACAGAATAAGCAACTAATGTTTACTAAATGTTTCCTTTGTGTCTCTGTTGGGTAGTTAAGTACTTTGCCTATATTACTTCATTTGACCCTCAAAACAGTCTTATGAAATGAATATTATCATTTCTAGTGTACAGATGAGCACATTGAGATTTGAAGGGACTAAGTGCTAAAAACCTCACCATTAATAAATGGCAGAGCTACTGCCACCTTATGAGAATAGAGAAAATTTCTGTAAAGGAGAAAGAAGTTTTCATTGTTCCCATTTCTGGTTGGGGGAAAATAGGCTGGTAAGAAATGTGGGTGAACTAGTGCACTTTTGGCAGTTTTATTGTAACCATATATTTATGGCATGTTTATGTTTTCAGACATGATCACATTCCTTATCTCAGATTTCTCTCAAATTATCTCCATGAGGCAGCCAGGGCAGATGCTTGGGTCTCTACCAATCAATAAACAAACATTTGTTGGGCATCACACTGAGCAAGTCACTGTTTACAAGGATGTTTTCCTCATGGCTCTGCTCACAAAAGTTTGCGGTCCAGTAAAGTAAACAAAGCCCAGCTCCTATAATCCATAATCCCAGAGACTCGAGAGGCAGAGGCAGGAGGATCACACATTCGTGTGCAGAGGCAGCCTGTGCAACTTAGTGAGACCGTGTTTCAATAAATAAATAGACAAATAAAGTTAAATTAAATTTAAATTTAAAAGGGGATGGAGGTGCTGCTTTGTGGTAGAAAGCTTGCCTAGAATGTACAAGGCCTTGAGTTCAACCTCCCAGTGCTGCAAAATCCAAGCAAGCAAGCAAGCAAGCAAACAATCAAAAACTCCAGAGTCCCTGCAGTGGGCTACGGAACAATATAAGGTGTGTATCCCAAATGCTAAATGAAGGCTATGGCTGTTAGTTTCCAAAGTGTGTTTCATGGAAACCCCAGGTCCCAGTGCCTTTAGGGTAATGTTTCCAAAAAGTGGAATTATTTTGCCCACTAGGGGACATTTGGCAATATTGGGAGACATTTTTGATTCTCACAGCCCTCCCTACAGTCAGGCCAGGGAGAAGAAAGGGTGTGCACTACTGGCATCTATAGGAAAGGGAGGCTGCTAAATGTCCCTAAAATGTACCAGACAAAAGCCACAAGGAATGAGCCAGCCAGACACAGCAATCATGCTGAAGTTGAGGACGCTGTTCTAGGGTAAGAGAATGATTTGATGGAATTGTATTTTTTAAATTACATTTTATTTAAGAATGCAATAAAACAACAGGTATGTTGAAGGTTATTACATACTGAATTTTAGGGCATTGTTCTCATCAAAGGATTAAACCATGCTGCATTACCAAATTAACTGCTTTTTATAGAGAATGTGGACTAAATTTTCCTGGTACAGTAATTGTAAAGGAGAAAAGTTTTTAAGATTACTTACCATGAAGAATAGCCTGAAATTTCCAGGTGACTCAATACTTTAATTGTATGTATTGGGTTTTCTTAATAAAATACAGAAATAAATTTGAAAATAAAGTTGATATAAAACTGTAGTCATCTATACCCCTCAGTTTCACATCTTTGCATTTATCAAACAGCTTAATAAATTTTGCAAGTAAATGTTAAGTTTGAACTTACACACTTGAATTAATGAAATACTGATTTCATTTGGGGTTAAAAAAATGTCCTATGTTATTAAAAGATAAAGGCCCATTGCTACTGGGCATAAGACAGACCCATGGCCTGAGCCTCAGAGTGAGTTGTTCAGATTAGCAGCATTAGCATCATCTAGGGAGCTTGGGGGCTGGGATTTAGCTCAGTTGGTAGAGCACTGCTCTACAGTCTCTGAGGTCCTGAGTTCAATTCCAAGCACCACAAAAATGGGAGAAGGACCTGGCAATCCACTCCTGAGGCAATCCTGAAACAGTCAGCCGTTGAAAACCCTATGAGGGTCACTATGAGTTGGACATGACTGGACGGCACCTAACAACAACAACAAGGAAGCTTGATACAAATGCAAACTCTCATGCCCCAGCCCAGACTTTCTGAATCAAGATCTGCATTTCAACAAGGTCTCACTCACATTGAATATGAGAAATGCTGGTCTACAGGACTTCATGAAAGAGACACCATTAAGGGCCACTTAAGTTAGGACTTTAGGCAAAGTGGGAAGTCTGCAGGCCATGACTAAAATGAGCTAGACAAGGAAATACTGGGGTGAGTATCCTGGGCGAGTTAAGAGACGATATGGGGGGTCTGGGAATGGACAACAATATTAGGGGTCTGAGAATGTCAAGACAGAGGGTTCTAGAAGCACAGCATAGGAAGAGTTTGAAGAATTTAGAGGAACGGGGTGGGCTGAGAGAGAGAGAGAGAGGCCAGCAGCCAGCCGGCTCCCTCACGCTGGGGCTGCTTCCTCACCTAGTGGACAGAACAGCCACCACCGAATTCCAAGCCAGCCCTGCCAACCATTTCACCACCATGAATCAATTAAACTGCCAATAGCCCCAAGAAGTTGGGGCTCATTATCTCTAATTTCTAGATGGGGAGCCAACCACTTCCGAAGCTGTAATTACTGCAGGTCAGAGGGCACCTGAGGCAGGAAGTCTGGTCTGTGACGGCACATTCTTGGCCCTCCCAAGGTCTCCCTCCTGAGCAGCACAGGGGAGGGGCCGCTTTCAACTGCTAGGAGTTTATGGGGCTTTGAGAACCCTGGCAGGGAGAAAGGGAGCAATGGCCTGGGCCAGGGCCAGGCTCTGAGAAAAGAATAAACCTCTAACCTCACACCAGAGGGGACAGGCGGATGGAGGGTTTGCAGGAGAGGTGACAGGGCAGGCAGTTGGGGCCTGAGCAGGAAGGAGGCGGGAGGGCAGAGAGGGAAGCAGCTATACAGCGAGGCCTTTGCCATTCCTGAGAGAAGTCGGCACTATGACAGTATTCATCCGGGCAAGCAGCTCAGAAACCTCAGTGGAGCCAAGAAACCACCTAGTTTGCTTGAAAATATAAATAGGCCTCACTGAAGCCTTCTGAGTCTGCGGAATTTTTTATAGGCCCATATGGAAGGCCTGGGAATCAGGCTCTGCAGGGTGGCAGTGGCCTTACACGGGAGCTCCGGCTGGGACCTCCAGAAACCTGTGTGGCGGGGTCAGCTTACTCCTGACTCTTGAGAAGCCCAGTGAATTGTGGAAGTCAAAGCAACGGACTCAACTGTAGTAGAAAGACAAGTGACCAAGAGATGAAGGGAAAGTGTCAGGGTGAGCCTCTCTGTCCCTTCAGGGCCACCCTTAGCCACCCCATCCTGGAGATGGTGTTTAGCGGCTGAGATGTCCTCCCTGGCCTGGCTCTGCTCAGAGCATGTTTTGACATCCAGCTGGGGCCCCTTAGCTCTGCCTGGGGGCTGACTCCTCAATGCTGGAGGCCAAGCCTGAGGTTTCTGGGCCAGCTTGAGGCCCTGCCTCCCCTTGATGCTGCCCTTTGATTCCTGGTTAATGACTCCCAGCTGTGCAGGGTCCTGCGTTTATTCAGATATCTGGGAAGAAAAGGCTCTGAAACCGGAGCCCTTCGCTGGGTGACTGTGGGTGCATTGGGAACAGAGTGAGTGCTGCTGGACTCTGGTGTGGGCTACACCATGGCCTGAGACCTCTCCACAAGGGGACAGAGACAGAGGCTGGGGTTGTTTGGGGGGGGCAGGGAAGTCATGCTCCATTGGCCTCCCAGGCCCCGCGGCCAGGTGTCAGCCACAAGACTCGCTCGTACATTCACAGAATGGAACAGGTCTCAGTGTAGGGACCCTAGGACTGCATCTGAGCAGAGAGACAGGTTTCTTGCCCCTTCTTCAAATGCCTGAAACTCACACTTCTGGGATTTTAAGAAACAGTTCCTGAAATCTGGGGAGGGGGGGATGTTCATCTGAGAACACCTTAATACAGGAAGCCCTTCTGCAAGGTATGGCTAGCAAGGTGCAGGCAGAGGAGAGAGATCGATGGTGATTAGGAGTGTGAACAGCAACAGGAGACCCCAAGTTCGTGGTTACACACCCACACCTGGGGTGTCACAGGTGAGCTGTTTTACAATCAGGAAATAGTGTGGATGTTCCAGAATCCTGAAAAAGGGAGACGATGAAGGTCAAAGCTGACTTTAGCCAAGCCATGGCCCAAGTGTCTGTTCCTGGTTCCTTTGGGGAGGAAGCCAGGCCTGCTGGGTGGCTGGATTCTAAGCTGCCGAGCCTGGCATCCCATAGGCAGTATGGGGACTAACAGTTTGCCCTCTCCAGGGGTCAAGACAACAATGGAGTCCAGGTTATTTCAAAGCTGACACACCAGGAAGTACACTACAGCCATATAGGAGAATACCATGTACCCTTTAAAAATCACACTGTTTATTATTATTAATAATTATTATTATTATTACTGGTACTTGGAGCTGAACCCAGACCTTGCACATACTTTGCAAGTGCTCTATCATGGAGCTGCACCCCCAGCCCATTTTTGATTTTTTATCTTGAGACAGGATCTAGAAAAGTTACCATGTTGCCTCTGCCCTCAAACTTACCATCCTTCTGCTCCCACCTCCCTGGGATTACAGGCGTGTGATACCATGAGCAGCAAAAAAAAAAGCCACACTATTCTTTAAGAATGTGTGTGTGGGGAAATATCATGATATATGATGAAGTAGAGCTAGTGTTATGAACAGTAGATAGAGCCTAGTTATCTCGTTGACTCCATACATATCCATGCTGGAAGTGCAGCTTGCTGGAAGGACCCAATGCCTCGATACTGGTTATCACACTGTGGGTGACGTTACTTTTCTTCATGTTTTTCTGTATGTTCCAAATTTCCTGTAATCCACATTGCTTGCTTTTGTAAACAGGGAGGACAATGATTATTTATTTAAATGGTAGCATTGGGTCTATCCAAAGTGATGGTTCTATGTGAAGTGCTAAATAGTCAAGGAGTTGTGGCAGAGAAGGGGCTTGGTGGCTCTGTTACTTGCCTACCAGCACCCATTGTCCCTCCTTCCTTCCTGCCAGAGTGACCATCTTGTCACAGTGGTGTATGCCATGTCTTCCACTGCCCCTGCAGACCCATCCTCCACCTCTCTCTTCCTCACTGTGTGGCTCCAGAGGGAGGCTGACCTGATGGGCTGCATCAAAAGCTCTGGTTGTGTTTGGCTAATCAGGGATGGCATCAGGAGAACAAAGGGAGACGGGATCAGAAGCCAGGGTATCCATCCCTTGCAGTTCCTCCCAGGGAGCCCACCGCGTCTCCCTCCTGAAGGCCCTGTCACACTGGAAGCCCCATCTACAAAGCTCTCTGCATCTCTTGTTCCCTTCCCTACTCCTGCCAGTCTTGGGGTGGGGTAGGGGCCTCAGTGGTGCCTCCCCAAAGCCACCTGAAGCCCTGGAACCTGTGCATGTGACTTTATTTGTAAAAAGGGACTCTCGGTTGTGATTAAGGATTTTAAGATGAGGAGATCATGCTGGATTAGCCAGGTATTCTTACAAAGAGGAGGCAGAGGGAGGAGATTGGATGTACAGAAGCGGGGATGATGTAACCATGCAGGCAGAGACTGGAGGGATGTGGCCACAAGTCAAGGAAAGTCAAGGCCACCAGAAGCTGGAAGAGGTGAAGAACGGCTTCTCTCCCAGGGCCTCTAGAAGGAGTTCCAGACCTCTACCTTCCAGAGATGTGAGAGAATGCATTTGGGTTGCTTTAAGCCACCTAATTTATGTTGCTTTGTTACAGCAGCCACAAGAAACTAACACAGGTGGTAACTGTAGCCTGGTGATTACTCACTGTACTAACCCTGGGAGGAGCTGTGGTGATTTTTGTGTTTTAACTCCACCTTGTCCTTACTTTTGCAAATAGTCTCACAGTTACACTTTCCTCACATTGCTCAGTTTCATGTCCACTTGTTTCCTGCCAGGAGCCTGTGTGATGGGTGTCCACCTCACCCGGGTGGAATGTATTGCAGAGCAGATGAGCAAACCACACGCACAGGGGTTGACCCTGATTTGTCCAAGCAATTACACCAATCCTATTCCCCTGGCAAGTGGACTGCTCTGAGAGCGGGCATGTCCTACCTTTGGCCAAATCTGAGGAAAACTTGGGCAGCTGGGACCATCCCATGTGTGAGAGCCATGGGTGGAGACAGTCCTTCTTTCCTGCTTCTTCCTCCAGACAGCAGCATGTCTGAGCTCAATGCCTGCAACTGCAGTGGCCACCTTCCATCAGTCCCACCTAATTGTTGGGCAATGAGTCCACCAGCACTGAGAATGGTCCTCCTCCACCCTTCCTGTCCCATGGGAAAATGCATTTCCATATCATTCCTTTTGTTCTGAGCTGGGAGTTTGGTCATCAGTGGCTGGCAGCCTACTAATAGAGAATTAGATTGGTTATACATTGCCTTAAGGTAAAGATGACCAAATAGTTTGTACTATTCTAGCACCTTACAAAACTTATAAAACTGCGAAAATCTTGATTTAAAAATCTGCACTTATGTGTCCACATTTGGTTGGAAAACAGCAGGAAAGCACAATAGGTAAAGATTTATTATCTCTTACCATACCAAATGGGGAGAGGGTTTGAAATAATAGCAACAACATTAAAAAGTAATAACAATAAGGTAAAAAAGTAATTCTGCATGGCACAACGGGGATATTCAAATCAACAAAAAACTATTGAGCTACTATATGGCAGGCCTTTGGCATTGGGGTATCAGATGCGGCATTTTCCTTGAGGGCCCCAAAGATTGTAAAAAAAAAAAAAAAAAAAAACTATGAAAAACAAAAACAAAAATCTCTTTTCCCCCAGCTTATATTTTATCCAAGTCATGGAAAAATCAGTGCAAAATTTTATCCAGCAATACTTGTCTACTTTCTGTACTGTTATTGGTTATACATTTGCTAAGAAAAGCACAGTTACAAGATCAAAATGAGTGCAGTTCAGAGGAAGAAAAAAGAAATAAATTTGACTCAGAAATATCACGTAGAGTACGGAGGACAAAACTAATCTTTAGTCCAAAATGCTAAAAGCTATGTTCTACTTGCAAAGCATTGCTTGGAACTATGGCAGGTATGTTCCAGGGACCCAGTTCGAAGAAAGCTGGTTGAAGTCTTGGGGGAGCAATGATAGCACCCTGGTCCTTCCTAATTGCCACTTAATTCTAGAACCAGGAAGCAGACATCTTTGAGTAAGTATAGACAGGATCCTCGATCAAAACTCACTCCCACCAACCTAACACTCCAATAGGAAAGGGGGCTCAGGGGAATGAAGAAGAGAAAGATCAATAGATTGTTTGGGAAGGATGGTATGGGTGAGATATTCAAGTTAGAAAACTCCTGGCATACAGAAGGCTGAGTGAGGGGCCTGGAGACAAATTACCTGCCTTTACCTCTCTCCTTGGTCTTATTTCCCATTTCTCTGTAGCCTTTCTGCATGTTTTTTTCTGAAACAAGATCCCACTATCTAGCTCAGACTGGCCTTGAACTTGTGATCCTCCTGCTCCCACCTCCTTAGTGCTGGGATTACAGGTGTGCACTACCACACCCACACCTGGCTTTGGAGTGTTTTGAAAATATACTCCCAATATATATTTTTTTCTGTTCCTAATTGCCAACTATGCCATGTGAGCAAGGAAGAGAACATCTTAGTCTATTTTCTGTTGCTATAATAAAATACCTGAAACCAGGTAATTTATAAAGGATAGAAGTTCATTTGGCTCATGGGTTAGAGGTTGGAAGTCCAAGAACATGGCACCAGCATCTGCTTGGTATCTAGTGAGGGCCTTCTTGCTGAATCATATCATGGCAGTGTGTGTGTTAGGTACTGTCGAGTCGTGTCTGACACACAGAGACCCTCATAGTGTTTTTGATGGCTGATTGCTTCAGGATTGTTTTGGAAGTGGGCTGCCACCTCCTTCTCCAATTTTTTGCAGTGCTGGGGATTGAACCCAGGCCTTCAGAGACTGCAGAGCGGCATTTACCATGGACTGATGAGATCAGCAATTGTGCTAACTCAGGTCTCTCCTTATAAAGCCACTGATGCTGTCATGGGGGCCCCACCCTTATGATCTTATCTAGCCCTAATTACCTCCCATAGGTCCTACTTCCAAACACCATTAACATGAATTTGGGGATTAAATTTCCAACACATGAACTTTGGGGGACATACATAAACCAAAGTAGAGAAGAGGTAAAGCCTTCCCTGGACACTCATCTATTTCTTATTGGTCTTCCTACCCAGTGGTTTGGATGGGAATAGATCTACACTACTCTTTGCTTTCTTGTTAGTAGATTTGCCATGTAGTATAATGATCCATGTTTTCTTATTAATCAGGAAACTTGGAGGTTGGCTTCTGCTGAGTTGTACTCAGCAAAACTTGGCCCTCATTAAAGCAGTAGCCTCCTTAGTGTGCTCCTTTTCATTGCTCTGTAATCTAATCTTTGGAAAGAGCCCAAACTTCTCTCCTCTCCAAGGAAAACTGGTTTAGGAAAACTGCTATTGCTCCTGGCCAGAAATATTTAAAATACAATCATCACAGATGTGACTGGATATTCAGGATGTTGTCTGGAAGCCACCAAAAGACCAAGTATTTAAAATTATGAGACAGACCCAAGAGCTCACTGTAAAACTTTGTTACTTGAAGTAAGCTCTGTGGACCAGAAGCCCTGACCACTAAGAACTTGTTAGAAATCCACAATCTGGGGTCCAACCCAGGTCTAGGAAGCAGGATCTGTGTTGCACAGTTCTCCGAGTGATCTGTGTACACATCAAAGCCAAAGAAGTGTCAGGATTTATCCCATCATTCTTCTTTTTCCTAATTCATTTATTAAAAAACAATCAATAAACACCCCACTATACAAAGGTTCTGTTCTAGGTCTTAGGGACTTCGTGGTAAAATAGCAGAAAAGTTCCTCCCATTCTTCTGTACTTTACATCCTAGGGGGACAGATGGACAAACACATTTAAGAGATATTAGAAAGTGCTAAGTGCTTGAAGAACCAAGAGGGTAATGGATTAGAAAATGACTGGGAGCTAGGGTAAGGTACAGTGGTCAGGAAGATGTGAATAGAGACCTGCATGGTGGGAGAGAAGGAACCACATGGTTGTCTGGGGCAAGAAAATTCCAGGAGATGACACAGTTACAGCAAAGGACCCAAGCAGAGTATAGGCTTGGGAACAGGGAGAAAGAAGGTCAGTGTGGCTAAAGTTTAGTAAGTTAGGAAATGCTGAGGTCAGAGAGATAGGGAAAGTCAGATTATGTGCACCAAAGGTTGTCAAAGTAAGTGGGCATCAGAATCACCCAGATGAAGGATTCTTGAAGCAAATTGCAGGGTCCTACCCCCAGAATTCCTGATTCTGTAGCTCTGCAGTGGAGTTCAAGAATTTGCATTTCTACCAAGTTACAAGTGATGGTTCTGCTGCTGGTCTGGGGACAATACTTGGAGAACCGCTGAGGTAGAGCCGAATGGGTTCTTGTAAGGAGTTCAATGTGACTCAAAGTCATCAGAGGAGTCTCAGTGGGGGAGTGACCAAGTCTAAGTTTCATTTTCCTCTGTCACCCCCAGAAAGGTAGACGTTTCTAGTCATCCAGAATCCCCTGTACTTGCAATCAACATGACTTGATCTGTTTTCCAACCCTTCCTGTTCGTCTCCTCTAAAACATTTCCAAGGTGCCTTCTGGAAGCCCTACTTCCCGATATGTGGTTCCTGCACATCCTCAGTGTATTTCAGAGCCTCCCTTCCCCTTCCTGGCCTTAATGGGAGCCAGGGTAGTACCAACGACATGGCATTCATACAGCTCTTTCTGCCTATTTGACACCTTAGAGTCCATGAACTTCAAGACTTGCAGGTTGGGTTTTGTTGGTGCCTGCTAGTTCTATATTCTTGCTCCCAGAACTTAACACTTTTTACCTCTTACAAACACACCTGCTTATTAGAGAATCTTGATACCTGACTATGACACTTAATCACATGTCCTTATTTATCGAGGGCCACACTTTCTATCTCCCTGTCTTCCTTTCTGCCTAGCTCCTTTTATAAATTTCATTGACATTAGGTATGCACATGTCCCATCCCGCACCCTGGCTGACCGTTCCTTCCTGTGTTCAACCTCAAGGTCATAGCCTCAACCTTGTTGCCACCAGAAACTCTGATGCTGCTACAAGTCCAATGCCCATTTTCCTCCCTGCCTTCATTCCCCTGGCATATGCTCAAGTGTCTACTGCAACAATTCTTCAACTTTGTCCAGATCTCCTTTCCATTGGCTCCAATTTTAAAATCCATTGGCCACCTATGTTCACTCTACTTGTCTAACTTCAGGTTTATGACTCATCACTGTAAACATGTCCTTTAAAAACTTCCATCCAAAGTGTCAACAAACCTGATTTGACAATTGCACAGTGTGTTTGTGAACTGAATTACCACTCTTTACCCCATATAATTATGAACAATGAAAATATTTAACAAAAATAGAAAAAGAAAAGAGGTGAGCCTTCAGGAGGTGATGAAGTAATGAGGGCAAATCTCTCATGGACAAAACTGAGATTAGCACCTTATAAAAGTGCTTGTCGTGGAAGCAAATCTGTCCCCTCCAGCCCCTCCACTGTTTGTCCCCTCCAGAGGAAGGAACACTCAATGTGTTAGAGGAAGGCAAGACAGGTTTCTCACCAGGCACTGAACCTTCTGGTTACCTTACCCTTGGAATTCAGAAACTTGAGAAAATAAATTTGTTGTTGATCAAAAATAAATGAAAAATAAATAAAAACAAAGCAAAAGAAAAACCAAGAGCCAAATCAAAACAAAATGAAATGTCCCTCCTCAGAACTCATTTACCTTCCATTGTTGTTGTTGTTAGGTGCTGTCGAGTCGAGTCTGACTCATAGCAACCCTATGTGCAACAAATGAAACACTCCCCGAACTTGCGCCACATGCGGCACTATGTCAGTGCTCCTCTGCTATTCATAATGTTTTTAGTGGCGGATAGTTTTGTAGTCTCCTATAAAATACTTAAAAGCCCAAGCATCCATTTCTCCATGCTGCATTCAAGTCACTCCATGTTACTATGGAAAGTTAAGCAAGCAGGCTGCTTTCACTTAAGTTCATGATCATGCAGCTCAAAGAGGTACTCAAAACTACTATACAATATTGCTTCATTTCTCCATTAAAAGCAGCATTCGTACTCTTTTAGGTGACTTTATCATGTCTTTTTTAGTTCTTAAAACTCTCATACCACCTTCCTGCTTCTTACTGTGAGCTGATGAACCCTCATATTTCACTGAGAAAGAGACACTATGAGATATAAACTGTCCCATTTTCCCACCTTAAAATCTGGAAGCATAATTTCTAGACTTCTCCCTCTGCCCAGATCTGTTGGTCCCCCTGTCAAAGGCCCATTGTGCCCCAGGGGCTCTGAGTGGGTTCCCATCACCTACTCCTCCTCATCAGTGTCCCCTCTCTGTTGAATCGTTCCCATTGGCCCCACTGTGCTGCAGTATCTCCCATCTGTTTCTTCTGTAATTTACATCTGTACTTCTATACACGGAACTTTTTAACTTCTTCAGTTTGAGACACTTTCTATTGCCTACCTGTGCCCTCCTCATGCACACTCCCCTCCTTCCATCCTGCCAGTGCAGTCACATCACCAGTTCTGGTAAAGTCAATGTTCGTGTCAGCATTAATATAGCTGTGAGTACTCCCAGCTGGACCAGATAGACTGTTACTCTTTTTTGGTTCAACTTTAGTTGTCTTGGGTTACTAATTACCTTATTTTTTCATTGCCTAATTTTCTAAGTATCTGTTACTAACTTTTTCTAAACTTTCCAATAAAATTGTAAAGCCACTTTTATGAGTCACAGGTGATCAATCAAGATGGCTTCTTTGTTCTCAAGTCTCATACCTTTGCAGTTATGGCTCAAGAATGGCTCAGTTGGGAGTGTGACCTAACCTGGTGCTTACGTGTAGCCTCTCTGGTGGTAGCTCTAGGGTAGTCAGGCTTCTCACACGGCAGGCCAGGACACCAAGAGTGATGCTCCAGCAAATAAGGTGGAAGCCTCATGGCCCCTTATGACCTTGCCTGAGAACCACATGGCAGTTCTGCTGTATTGTAATGGTCAGAGCAGTCAGAATTCTACCTAGGTGCAAGAGGAGGGGGCACAAACCTCCCCTATACATGGGAGGAATGTCACAGAAATTTGAGGTCATGTTTTTAAACTGCCACAGATTGACTGGTATGCACTCTCCTCTCACTCTCTTTCTCTCTCTCTCTCTCTCTCTCTCTCTCTCTCTCTCGCCCCCCCCTTCATTTGAGTAGAATGTCTTTGAAGAGAATCTCAAGAAATGGGTACAAGGAGAAACTGAGTCACTGAAGTCAGAGACAGAAAGAGACTCACTTTACCCAAGAAACTATTTTGTATTTTTTGAATTGTGCATCATGTGCTTGAACTATATTTTCAAAATAGATGGAATAATTAAATATTTTTGATCTTATTACAGATTTTCCTGGAGCTATACCTGTCCCCTGAGGCCAGGCTGGGTCCCAGGATACTCCAGACCTGCTGTCCAATAGAACATTTGTGATGATGGAAACATTCTACATCTAGACTGTCCAGTAAAATGGCCACCTTTATGTGGCTATTTAGCACTTAAAATGTGGCAAGTATGACTACGGAATGAATATTTTAAAGTTTTTTTAAAAATATTATTATTGCTACCATTATTATTTTTACAGTGCTGAGGGGTGGAACTCAGGACCTCATACATCCCACACAAGCACTGTACCACTGAACTGCACCCCCTGCACTGTTTTTATTTATTTTGAGACTGGGTCTTGCTAAGTTGCACAGGCCACCTCTGATCTCAGACTTGTGACCCTCTTACTTCTGCCTCTCTAGCAGCCAGGATTAAAGGTGTGTACCACAGCACCTAGTGAAAATTAATTTTTAATTAAAAAAATTTAAGAGCCACCTATGACTAGTGGGGACTAAGATTTAGCTCAGTTGGTAGAGTGCTTACTCTGAGGGCTCTGAGACTCTGGGTTTGGTCACCAGCGCCGCAAAAATGGGAGAAAGACCTGGCAGCCCACTCTCAAAACAACCTCGAAACAATCTGCCTGACGGAAAACCTTATGAATAGCAGAGAAGCACTGACATGGTGCCGGGCATGGCAGTGTCGGGGAATGTTTCGTTCTGTTGTACTCAGGGTCGCCATGTGTCGGACCTGACTCAATGGCACCGAACGACAACAACATGACTAGTGACTCCGTGAGACAGCACAGCTCTATGGAGGGGGAGGATCTTATGTGACTGAGATCCAATAGTGGAAACAGGAGATACCTTGGGCCACGGTTTCCAAACATTTTTGCTCAAATACTTCCTAAAACAATTTTAAACTGTATACTCCTTTGCACAAGTTACAGTTGACATCTAAATGCTTCATCCTTAGTTCAAAAGTTTATTTTTGTTAGGCATTATAAAAGATTAAACATTTCAAGATGAAATAAGATGAGGAGAAGCTATAATTGGGATAAAAATTTCATGAGCTGGTTTGATAAAATAAGTTTTAATTACTGAATAATGCAGACTGACTCTGGAAGAAATCATGTAAAAAAGTCTATCATCAGTAACCTACTCTGCTTCAGTTGTTCTAAATTTAGAGCATCTCAATGTGGGCCACGCTTCACCCTTGACAGATAGACTCAAGAGCCAGAGAAAGACAGGAAGCCCTGAGGGGGAAGATGTCTTGATGAATGATTAAAGAAGCCCCCAGAAACCAACTTATCCATCCCCTCTCTTTTGGTTTGAGGAGATTTTTACCCCCAGAACAAGGCCCTGAGGTGAAGGGGGTGTGGGATCTTTTATGAGCCGATTGTAGAAATCAGTGCTTTTGGAGTTAAGCCTCTGGGAGTGGATCCCTTTAAGTCATCATGGACCTTTCCCCACATGAAAAGTCTATACCTCCTCAGGTCTGAAGACAGCTACCATGAGAAGGCCGGAGCTGGGCTTGGCACCCAGTGGCTGCAGCTCCAACTGAAGCCTGCCAAAGGGGTCAGAAGAGGGACAGTTCCCTGGTGCCTTGGGCTGGGGCAGAGTGGCCCCGTCAGCATCGTGGGCACAGGCTCTGTCCTGTCCTCTGATACTTATCTATTCTTAATTGTAAGGAGCGAACACAGAGCTGCCTTCCTGCAGGACTGGAGGAATCAGCAACGTGAGACCTAGTTCTCTTTACTGGTGGACTCTGCTCTGATCCCGCCTCTTCCCCATCACTGCCTCCATCACCCCCCAATCACTTCAGGTTGATATATGGAATGGAGCCAGGCTGGAGAATCACTGTTCTCTAGAACATGGAGTGGTGCTGACCCAGTGTCCAGTGCTCCAAGGCAGTGGCCCCCAACCTTATTGGTGACTGGTTTTGTGGAAGATAATGTTTCCATTGATGGGGTGGGAGCAGTGTTATGGATGATTCAAGCACATTACATTTATTGTGTAAAAACAGATGAAGCTTTGGTGGCACATCCACCCCTCACACCAGTACTGGTCCATGGCCCAGCGGTTGGGGACCCTGCTCTAAGGAATTTAGGGCTGATTACAGCGCCTGCCTCACACATGGACCTGTGTGAGGCAGAGGTTGCTCATAAAGTTCAACCTGCATGTGGTCAAAATTACTCTTAAAAGTTCTTAAATCAGCCACTAAAAACAACGTACAGAATAGTTTAATGTGCCACTTTGGATACAATACACCATCTGTTGAAATGTCCAACATAGTGTAGCCTTTTTTCTTCTGCCCAATCTGTACTTCTTTGGTTGAGTAGCAGATATGTAGGCGACTTTCATCTAAGAGCCATATTGTAAAAATACATTTTTTTTTTTTCAGCACTGGGGGCTGAACCCAGGACCTTGCACTTGCATACTTTGCAATGCTGTGCCACTGAGCTGCACCTTCAGCCCATTTTTTTACTTTTTGAGACAGGGTCTCACTAAATTACGCAGACTGCCTCCAGTCTCGAATTTGCGATCCTCCTGCCTCTGCCTCCCAAGTTGCTGGGATTACAGGCGTGCACCACCACATCTAGCTAAAATACATATTTCTTTAAACCTGTGAATCCCACTTAGTCCTCAGGATGCTCCCACTGAGAGGCTGGTGGGGCCTATGCCCTGAGGGTGGAGCAAAGCCCTGTGCCTATAACTTCCTCCAACTGGGACAAATGACCATCCATGTACTGATGGGCAGACTCCCTGAAATCACTTCCATTTCCATTTAAAATATTTCCCTCACCCCTCTTCCTTGGCCCAGTAACTTGGAGCTACATTATGTAAGGTCGCATCACTTTGACCCTTGTCTTGTCTACTGTAGTCACTCCTTCACTACTTTATGGTCATCTCTGGAATGTAGCAGGTATTGACTGATCACTGCCCCATGCCAGGTACTGTGCTAAGCAGTCAACACACATCTTTCAGACAGGACTTAGCACAAATTCCCTTCTGCCTCAACCCACTCCCTTTTTAAAGTTCACATCTCTGTCTACTTGCAGGGAGTCATAAAAGATGTGGATGACAAAGAAAGCAGACACTTTTGGCCACACAAGGCCTTGGGACTACCAAGAAGTAGCAAAAGAGGCAGGAATCTAACACTTGAGGATCAAATGGGTGTCTAAATGCTGGCTGTCTGTGGGGCTCACGCCTCCCGGTCCGGCCCAGATGTTTGGATGAGTGGCGCCACTATGCACACAGATACTAAACACAATTCACTCGGGACCCTTGGGTGAGGGGCACGGACTCCTGTGGCCCTCGGGAGGCCGGCAGAGATGGGAGAAAGGAAAAGCCTCAGGCGCTTTTGCCTTTTAGGGACAAACACAGCTCTTTATTTCTCTCTCCCCACCCTTCTAAGGGTGGGGAGAAACCCAAAGCATACTGCTTTAAGTGCTAGCAGCTTTTATACGGGGCTGGGATTTAGCTCAGTTGGTAGAGCAATGCGCTGCAGTCTCTGAGGTCCAGAGTTCAATTCCCAGCACTGCAAAAATGGGAGAAGGACCTGGCAATCCACTCCCAAGGCAATCCCAAAACAGTCAGCCATTGAAAACCCTATGCGGGTCGCTATGAGTCGGATACTGACTGGACGGCATCTAAGAACAACAACAGCTCTTATACAGGCCCAAGTTGTCCGGGCAAAAAAGGATCGAGCTGCCGCAGTGCAGCTCCTTATATAGCTTGCCCATGGAACGGCCTGAGCCAATCAGCTTTGAGTCCAATTATCCAATCAGGTTCGGGGGATTTGTGAAGGGTTTTGTACAAAGGTCCAATGAAGTTACTTTCATTTTCCCTAGATTTCTAATTTACAAACCAGATCTTCAAAAAACATTTTCCCAGTTTTGGGGTTTTTGCCACTTTCCTCCCAATTTCTCCCTACAGCTGTCCTGGAGGAAGGCAGAAAGGACCCAGAGATTCCACAATAGCTGAATGAGTTACATTGAAAGGGAAGAAGGATGAGTTAAATCTAAGAAGATGAAGGCATTTCATTTGACAAGATCTTGATGATCTTCAGCAAAAGACACCAAAGCTAGCAATGTATTCTGTCTAATTTTCTGCCTTGAGGTGACATCTAAAACATCAATTAATAATATCTACACTATGTTCTCATCTGCAGCCGTAGCACTGCAACATCCAATCCCATCAGATCTTGGAAGCTAAGCAGGGTCGGGCCTAGTTAGTACTTGGATGGGAGACCGACTGGGAACACCAGGAGCTGTAGGCTTGGGAGAAGGACCTGGCAACCCACTCCCAAAAACAAATCAGCCATTGAAAACCCTATGAACAGCAGAGAGGCACTGACAATAGTGTTTCATCTGTGTACACAGAGTTGCTACGAGTCGGACACTGACTCCATGACACTTAACAACAAAAACAACCCTGTGTTCTTAATTTGCCTATCAAAACAGTTGTATACTATGAACATGGTTGGTTTAATAGTCTTTAAATCTTGTATCCACTTATTTCATCACGTTAGCTTTGGTGGCTAATGCACATCCCTTCTCAAAAACTGATTCCATGTTATCATTGTCATAATTCTTATGGTATTGATTCTCTTCCCCCCTCACATCAACCTCATTAAATGTTCACTCCTATTTCCCAAAAGGCCACAAGGTAGGATATGCTGAAGCAAGTTCTCAGAGAAATCCCCCATGGTCAGCCACCTAAATAGACCCCAGCCGTGCCAATGCCAGGGAGGAAACATGGACAAATCAGCAGATAGCAAGAGAGAGGGCTCTCTCCCAGCCTGCAGATGATGTCAGCTCCTCACGGGAATCATATTTCTAATCCAACATTGCCAACAAACACCTGCCATCAGTTTCAATGATAAATGGACTGATGTTATATTACCTCTGTCACTATATTTTCTTTCAAGTGCCCATTATCAAACTATCAGGATGTTATTTACCCAAGTAGAAAAAATGATGGTGTTTCTCTCTTTAACTTGGAACCCAGACCTTCTCCATTTCTCTTAGCATCAGAGCACATTTCTTCCCAAGCAAGAAGTTCCAAGTACCACCCATATTGGCATTTTCTGTCTTGGAATTATTAGTTGGTCAGTGTACTCTCTACATATGTGCAAGGTCTGACTATCTTCTAAATAGATATATAGATATAGATATAGATATAGATATAGATATAGATTATTTTTCCCCAGTACGTGGGGGTTGAGCCCAGGGCCTCCTCATACATACTTTGCAAGTACTCTACCACTGAGCTGCACTCCCAGCCCATTTTTAATTTTTCATTTTGAGACAGGGTCTCACTAAGTTACTCAGGCTGCCTCTGGCCTCAAACTTGTGATCCTCATGCCTCTGCCTCCCAGGTTGCTGGGATTACTGGCATGTGCCATCACACCTGGCTTCCTTTAATTGTATTGTGATGCCTAAATCTTTGCTCACAGTTTTGCTCACACTATGCCCCTGTGAAATGTCCTCCCATTTCTCCTCTTTCTTTAAAGGCTAAACTAGTTCCCTTGGCATCTTCCCACCATCCTCTCCCCTGCCATATTATTATCTTCTTTCTTTGAACTTCAGTACCCCTCAAAGCTGCTCAATTCCATGACCGCTACTTCTGCTTTGGAGATGTTCATATTTCTGTGGTCAAGCTCTGCCTTGCAATAGTTGTTGTTGTTAGGTGCCATCAAGTCAGTGTCCGACTCATAGCAACCCTACGTACAATAGGTGAAACACTATTGTCATTGCTTTTCTTCGGTGGATTGATTTTTTGGGAGTAAGTTGCTAGGTCCTTCTCCCAAGCCTTGAAATAGTAGGGACTCCTAATAATAGAGCTTCACTGTATGTGAGCACTCAGGCCCAGGGAGCCTGAGTGAGAACATATTGACCTCCAAACATGTAACATTTGTGCCTCTCCAGAGTTCTTGCTCAGCCTCACTGTTCTAATATGGAGCAATCGGATCCCTTGGTTGTGCTGGCCAAGATGGCCGTTGAAGACTCCACCATGGAGGACTAAACAGCAACCATCTGGGCGGGCTCTGTCACTCCAGGTGAGATCACACTGAAAAGTAAACTTGTGAGGCCCTCAAGCAGCAGAGAACTTGAGATCTGCAAGAGGGCTACAGTAGGCTGTGCCTCACTATAGTTCTAATTTGGATTCCTTGTGAAAATGGGAAATGTCTTTCTGTCGCTCTCTAGCAACTGGCCACCATATTTATTATTTCCAGCCATGCCACCCCATCTCCTCTTCCAGGTGAAGGTGAGGAATTTTAGCTCCTCCATACTGGCAGGGATGGAAAGGTCCTCATTCAGTTGTTCATTCAAGAAAGGTTTATTGATTGTCTACTATGTGTCAGTGAGCATAATAGACTCTTGTCCTCATGGAGCTTACACTCTAGCAGGGAGAACACAGGCAACAAACAATGCACATTAGCAACAACAGGGTTATCTAGTAGTTAGGACGTTATTGAGTGCTAAGGAAAAAGGACTTGGGGCCAGGGCACTACTGTGAGGGTCAACAGACCACCTCAAACTTCATGAGTCACATGGCTCAATCCCCAAGACAGCTCTTTCACTCATGGAAACATTATCCTTGTGAGCACCAAGATTTCCTTCCTTCCTTCCTTCCTCCCTCCCTCCCTCCCTCCCTCTCTTTCTTTCTTTCTTTTTCTTTCTTTCTTTCTTTCTTTTCTTTCTTCTTTTTTGTGACACTGGGGGTTGAACCCAGGGCCTTGGACTTGCATGCTTTGCAAGTGCTGTACCACTGACCTACACCTCCAGCCCATTTTTTAAGTTTTTGAGACAGGGTCTCGCTAAGTTATGCAGACTGCCTCTGGTCTTGAACTTGCTATCCTCCTGCCTCTGCCTCCTTAGTCGCTGGAATTACAGGTGTGCGCCACCGCACCTGGCTCACCAAGGAGATTTTCAGGGAGGAGCTAGGAGACTGGAGAGGGTCATGGCTGGTGGAGGAAGAAGACATCAGAAGGAAAAGCCTAAATTTTTTTTTGGTGTGTGTGACACAAGGGCCCTGAAACCAGGACCTCACCCAGACCTCACAAGCACTCTATCACTGAGCTGCACTTTTTTGTTTTTTATCTTGAGAGAGGGTCTCACTAAGTTATACAGGCTGCCTCTGGCCTCAAACCTGTAATCATCCTGCATTTGCCTCCCAAGTTGCTGGGATTACAGGTGTATGCCACCACACCTAGCCCTAGGACACACCTGATAAAGTTGTGCTCATAACAACATACCACAAAGTGGATGGTTCAGAACAACAGAAACAATTGATTGTCTCACAGTCTTAGAGACCTGAAGTCCAAATTCAAGGTGTCAACAGGGCCAAGCTCCTTCTGAAATCTGTAAAGAATCCCTCCTTGCCTCTTCTAGCTTCTGGTGGCTGCTGGGAATCTACTGCTTTCCTTGGCTTGCAGCTGCATAACTCCAACCTTGGCCTTCATCGTCACCTGGCATTCTCTACACTTATCCCTGTGTTTTCTTATGTAACTTATTCATCAAAAAAACTACTGTGGTTGTTCTTTAGTGAGCATATTTGAGAAAAGGGAAAAAGAAAGAATCTGGAGAGAGATAAGCCTAGATTTTAATCCTATTTCACTTTTTCTGGTGTGTGACCTACAGCTAATTATTTGAATTCTCTGAGCCTTGATTCTTCCCTTTGGAAGAATCCTTTCTTTCTATCTATCTTTCTTTTTCTCTTCTTTCTTCCCTTCCTTTCTCTCTTTCTTCTTTTTAAATTAATTAACTTTTTAACATATCAGCTAAAAAGAAAAGAAAAAAAGATAATCTTCATGTCTAATTTCTGCATTATAAGTGAAAACGTGTGGTAGTTCTTTTTTTGGAACTGTGTTAATTACTTAAGATGATGATCTCCAGGTCCATCCATTTAGCTGAATTCTGAAAGTAGAATTGCTGAATCAAATGGTAGTTCAAGTTTTCATTTTCTGAGAAACCTCCTTATGCTTTCCAGAGCGGTTGTACTGATTTATAGACCATTAGTGGTATAAAAGTGTTCCTTTCTCTCGTATCCTCACCAGCACTTGTTCGTGGGCCCACTGTACTCCAGTATGACTTCATTTTAGGTAATTACATCTGCACTGGCCCTATTTCCAAAGAACATCACACTTTGGGGTACTGGGGATTAGAACTTCTATTTATTTATTTATTTATTTATTTATTTTTAGGAGCTATAATTTAGCTATAACATCCTTGGATCTACAAGGGCCAAAGACAAGTGTGCTCAGAGGAGGCAGGGCAGCAGGAGAGAAAGATAGCACTGGCCACAAAATCCCCTGACAGTGGAAGTATTTTCAAAAAGTAAGGAAACAATAATGAACTCAAGGGCATGAGTTAGGGAGACAATAGGAGTCTTTTGGAGTAAAGACCGAGGGGGTGGGGAAAAGTAGGGCAAAAAGGAAGAGACAGAAGGTTGAGGGAAGGAGGGTGTCACCTGAGTCCAGGGAGACGTGTGGGCAGGGGCAGACATGGGAGGGGACCGCAGGAAACCACGAACCCAATGTAGGAAATCTGGTCACTGCAGGTCACTATTTTAGACTTCATTAAGCAACTTCCTGCATGAGACTAGAAGGGCAGTGGGTGTTCTGCCCAGCAAGCTGATGTTCTTGCTTGTTTTCATTTAAAGAGGGGAAGAGCACATGGGAGGAGCCCAGGGTCTTGGCATTTTGAGCTGGTCCCCTGAGCTGTGGTTCTAAGACCAGACTGTCAGACAGCCGAGCCAGCGGGGGCTAGCAGAACCACTTGCAGGGGCAGAGCTGCTTCCTAGGAGAACCAAGCCAGGGCCTGGTGAGAAGCTGCCCACCCTGACCTCCCAGGGACAGCAAGCACAGCTCTCAGCTTGCTCAGACTCAGACGCAGCATTCCTAGCAGCCAGCTACAGTCCCCCAACATGATCCTGCTGGTGTCTCCCCAAGGAGGTATTCAGCCATAATTCCAGCAGAGGATGAATGAGGTGAGGGAGGAGGAATGGACTTTTCCTAAAGTAGAGCGCTTCACCTTGGGTTACCAGTGGGGGTGGTAAACATCTCAGGAAGCATCTACCACACATGTTTGGGAAACTTTTGTTGTGTTGTTGTTATTGTGTGTGTGTCAGCACTAGGGGGTTGAACCCAGGGTCTTACACATGCTTTTGGAAGTGCTCTACCACTGAGATGCACTCCTAGCCCACGTTTTAAAATAATAATTATTTTATTTTCAGACAGGGTCTTGCTAAGTTATAGAGGCTGCCTCTGGCCTCGAACTTGTGATCCTCCTGCCCCTGCCTCCTGAGTCACTGGAATTACAATTGTGCCCTATCTCTGCAGGCGAGTTTGGGAAACTCAAGAGTGGGAGTCACCCTGGCTGTCCTCTCTCTCACATCCACTGCATGCAGCCAACTCACACTCTTCCATCCTCATCC
This sequence comes from Pedetes capensis, assembly GCA_007922755.1. Taxonomy (NCBI): domain Eukaryota; kingdom Metazoa; phylum Chordata; class Mammalia; order Rodentia; family Pedetidae; genus Pedetes; species Pedetes capensis. The sequence continues at coordinate 17,863 of VMDO01009302.1, read as the reverse complement.
TCTAGCTGATCCTCCTCTCCTTGTCACCTTCTCTGGTACCACCTTGGTACAGGTTGTCACCATCTGTCACTGGGGTGATTGCAATACCCCAATGGTCTCCGTACATAGATCCTCATGCCTTCCAACTCCTGCCCACAACAACCTTTAAACAGCCTTTAACATGCAAATCTGATTGTGTCTTCTCCTTTCCTGTGACTTATCAGTTGCTTTCAGTGGCCTATGAAGTTCTCTCTGCCTTTGCCTGCCTTCCTCTGTCCCTTCCTGAGATGCAGGATGTCTAAGTTACACACACACACACACACACACACACACACACACACACACACACGCACGTGCGCCCTCACCCGAGGCTCTCCACACAAGCTGATCCCTCAGTTGGGAGCTTCCATCTCCACTCTCCTCCTCCCTTCCATGTTGCTGATGCCTTTAGGTCTTATCTTAAATGTTATTTCCTGGGGCAGAAAGTTTTTGACTAGTCCTACTTCTAGCCATGTTCTGTCTTCTTTACCCAGTATCTTGCCTGTCTCCTTCAAATATTCAATAACACTGGAAATTGCTTTCCTTCTTTCCTTTTCTTTCTCTTTTTTCTTTCTTTCTTTTTTTTCTTTCTGTTTTCTTTTCTTTTTCCACTTCCTTCTTTTCTTCCCTATCAGAATTTTTTTTTTTTTTTTTTTTTTTTTTTTTTTTTTTTTTTTTGTAGTTGAATCCAGGGCTTTATGTATATTTTGCAAGGACTCTACTACTCTGCTGCACACCCAGCACCACACTGCCCCCCTTCTAATCTTGAGACAAGGTCTTGCTAAATTACACAGGGTGTCTCTGGCCTCGAACCTGCAATCCTCCTGTCTCCACCTGCGCAATCTCTGGGATTGCAGGCAGGCACCACCGCACTGGCGTTTCCCCATCAGATTTTAAGATTAAGAGAGTAGAAACTCAGTCACATTGCTCCGAACTTCATTCCCAGCAGAAGCTGCCTACTGGGTGCGGCCACTGAAGAGGCTTCCCAAAAGTGAGGTCCCATCACCCCCTCAAGACCCTATTCTGCCTCTCAAGCTTCCATGAGCTTCACGTCTGCCAAGGCCCCCCTGGAGGGGACAGAACCAGGGAAGGAAAAATGTAGACAAAAGCAGGGTCCAATTTGGAACCTGGAAGCAAGGCTCCTGCCTTCAGAGAGAAAACGGCTCATTAGAATTCAGAACATTCCCCCTGGAGCTGACTTGTTTCTTAGTGTTTGTTCTCAAATGTTTGTGTGACTCAAAGATGACAACTGCAGACTGGAAACAGAAAGCAATGGCCAAGGGGAAGAAGGCGGAGCCATCGCCTGCTCGGGTACCTTCCGGGGGAGAGGGCGCCCCGGCCCTCACTTCCTCGGCCACACGCACGAGGCTGCGCGGTCCCTTCGTCGGTTCCCTTCCGGGGTGCCGCGAGACGCCTGGGGTTTGGGGACCACGTGAAGGCCGTGGGTGGGGACCCCGGGTTCCGTCCCTGGGGAGGACCTGGGCTTTGGTAGTAGCTCGACCTGCTGATGGGGTCGCGGCCACCGTGCGTCGCGCCTTCTCCCTGGTCGGTGCCACCTGGGCTTCACCTTCACTCCAGGCGACATCACCCCGGTGGGCTGCCGCCCCTGAATCACGTCCCCTGGGTCCCTGCGTCTCTGGGGAAACCATGGCCTGGCTCCCCGTGGTACCTGCGGAGCCCGGCTCTGCCCCGAGGCAGCAGAGCACCGCGGAGGGGCCCTGGACCCAGCCCGGGGGCCACGGCCTCCTGGCCTCGAGGGGCTGTGAGGTCGGCCGTTCTGGAGATGGAGGAGGCCGAAGCTGGGGCGCCCGGGGACAGTCGGTCACAAGGTGCAGGGCTGGCAGGATCGGTGGGCCAGGCTGGAACGCAGGGGTGCAGACTTCACCCCTGGGGGCCGCCTGCGGTCATCTGGGACCAGGCGTGGAGACCCAGAGCGGAGGCCCGCGCGCGCCCAGTGTCCAGAGGCCTCTCGTGCCCTGAGGACGCAGTGGCCGCTCAGGAGCCGCCCGCGCCCCCTGCACTGCACGCCCCTTCCCAGAGGTTCCAGCACTCTCAGTGCCCGGCTAGTTGGCTCCGGGTGGCTCCCCGGGGCGCACATCAGCACCTCAACCTTTCTTCTGAAGTGCGCCTAAAGAGCGAATGCACGCCAAGGAGTAGCACATACCAACTTTCTTTTAAGTGTCTTGTTCCATCTTAAAAATTCATGTGAATTTTGCATAGACTTCATAATCTATTCATGCATGTCTTAATATAAATAAATTCTTTCCCTCAAATATTCAAACAAAAATGTACCTTTGTAGGAAGTTGCTAGGAGAAGGCGGTCTCAGCACAAGGAGCTGGAGGGAAAGCTCCGCCCCTCACAAGGGAAGCCTTGGGGTTAGTTCTCCCCACAACCCTTGAGGCAGAGACTTTTTTTTCTTTTTAGCAAAGACATGTTTATTGTAAAAGAACCAAGACATTAAAGGCTTTAGAAGTGTTGCCTGCCACGTTGGCTCACACCTAGAATCCCAGCTAGTCAGGAGGCAGAGGCATGGGGATCGCAGGTTGGAGGCCAGAGGCAGCCAGTGCAATTTAGCGAGACCCTGTCTCAAGATGAAAGAATTAAAAATGGGCTAGGGGTGCAGGCTAGTAGCAGGCTGGTAGACCACTTGCAAAAGTATGTGTGAGGCCCTGGGTTCAACCCCTAGGTACCAAAACAAAACAAAACAAAAGGCTTTAAAAGCAGAATGTTGAACATTACCTACAAATTGACTCCGTGCAGTGAGGAGTATCTGTGCCACCTCCAAGGTGCTGACTACCTCTGCTCTCTGGAGTCTGCCAGGTGTTGTTATTGTTAGGGCTGAGTAGGGTTCAACTCATAGTGACCCTCATAGGGTTCTCAATGGCTGATGGCTTCAGGAGTAGAATGCCACATCCTTCTTCCCTTTTTGCAGTGCTAGAGTTCAAACCTGGGTCCTCAGAGAGTGCAGCCCGGCACTCTGGTGTGTCTCCATAGGATGGGCCCTTGCAGACTGTTCCCACCCTGTCCACAGACAGCTGAGGCCTCCTGCCCAGATGCGTTCTGTTAATTACATGGAAGGTCTGGTGTGACATTAGCTCTGTCAGAAGTCAAGAGAAGTGGTAGATGCCTCTCCCTCCCTAAAGCCCTGGGCTGACCTTTCTTTCTTTCTTTTTTTCTTTCCTTCCTTCTTTTTTTTTTTTTTGTGGTACTGGGGGTTGGACCCAGGGCCTTGCGCTTGCATGCTCTGCAAGTGCTGGACCACTGAGCTGCACCCCCAGCCCATTTTTTTACTTTTTGAGACAGGGTCTCACTAAGTTATGCAGACTGCCTCTGGTGTCGAACTTGCGATCCTCCTGCCTCCACCTCCCGAGCCGTTGAGATTATAGGTGTGTGCCACCATGCCCGGCTCACCTGTCTTTTATAAGTGGCTGAGGTCCTAGATGAATGTGACTGGGGATTCTCGGTCTAGTTGGCCATGCACTTGTAGCCAAGCACCAGGGGATCTGTCTGCATAAAGAGAGGAGGCATGTGGACTTCCATTCAGAGCTTGGTGGGGGGATGGACAGAGGTGGACATTGTGCTATCTGTCCTCCAATCTGTGGATGAGGAAGTGAATTAAAGAGAAACAGTAGGGAGAGAGTCAATGAACTCCTTGCCGTCAGGACTTTGGAGCCCCAAGTCCAGAGGATGTTATACTATGTTGGGTTGAGGTGAAGGTCCTTGTCTGGTGTCTGCAGGGTAAATAAGGTCTCAAGGAGGAAGTCAGTGCTTCCAGAGAGGCTGGCCAAAGTGGCTCCCCAGGAGCTTCATGGGACACAGTGAGGGGTCCAGGCCAAAGATGCTAAGAGAGAAGATTGTTTTTTATGCAGAGGAGACCCCAGCAATACCTGGGGCTGAGGGCTCAACAGTGAGGCCAGGGCCAAGGCAATGAACCAGTAAAATTTAATGTTATATTTATGTGGCCTAACAAACAACTAGACCCTGGGAAGATTTCAGGAAATTCAGTTTATAGGAAAATTCCATCGACCAAACATTTAATCATGTGATCTCTTTTCCTCATGTATGGTACTAAAAACAAAAACAAAAACCAAGCAAACTGGAATTTACACAGCATATCAAATGAATTTTCCCCTCCAGTTTGGTATCTCTGGAGATTACGCATGAGTTCCGAGATGCCTGCGGTATTTTCAGAAATCATCTTTGGGAGCTGACTTCAGAGCTGTTCTATGAGTCATACTTGAGAGTCAGCTGGTTTGATCACCCAACTTATTCTTTAGCTTTGCCTTTGAACATTTTTTTGTTTGATCTCAAAGATAAAATCCTCCATCAAATAAGTATGCTCTTTCACCAAGCCTGCTTCTCTGTAGACTGTAAACTTCTTGAACCGCTGGAGCATGTCTGGTTTATTTTTGGCCATGCAAGTCCTGGCCAGGTGCTTGATCAATATTTGTTTCTGCTATTGTTCACTCCACTCCTTAGCACTGTCTTACAACACTTATTGGAGACCCCAAGTATCAAAATACTTGCCTTCTCTTCTTGGATGGCTTTCAGGTATTAAACAGTTATTATTTATCCCAGAGAAGGAAGGATTTTTCTACATCTTTATCCACCAAAACCCATAGTAGATATGCCCTCTGGAATGAGCATTGACCATTTCACTTTCTGTGGTGGTTAGAGTCACACAGAATAGTCTGTCAACATTTTCCCCTACTTTGCTTTTCTTTTTGGAAGCGCAGAATAAAGATGAAAAAGCACAGCTTCTAGAGCACATAGGACAGAGAGCTGGTATTCAAGGGAATGATTATATATTCACTTATTTATTACATTTTTAAAAAATGGTCCAGCTGCTTCAGCTTATACAAGCTGAGCTGAAATATTTCACTGAATAGTATTTTCATCACTGTTAACAATACTGAGAGAATGTATACAAGGATTTTTGAAGACATAAGAAAATCAAAATTGAATATCAAACAACAGTGCCTGAAATTGAAGACTCAAGTTGAATGTGATTCAACATATCCAGGTGATGCCAAGGACCGCCTGCTGCCTGCCTCCCCATCCTCTGAGCAGGCCCTCAGCAGCCACTCTAAGGATGCATGTGGAAGCCCCTCCCCGGAGGGAGTTTTCCAGCTGTCCACATCTGTGCTGGGATTTAGCTCAGTTGGTAAAGTGCTGCTTTGTGTGCTCTGAGGCCCTGGGTTTGATCCCCATTACCACAAAAACGGGAGAAGGACCTGGCAGCCCACTCTTGAAACAATCCTAAAACAACCAGCCATTGAAAACCTTGTGAACAGCAGAGGAGCACTGACTCAGTGCTTGGCATGACGCAGTGTTGGGTAGTGTTTCGCTCTGTTGCTATGAGTCGTACCTGACTCGACAGCACCTAATAATAAGTCTCTTTAGTAGTCAGGGAGGTCCAGGCCCAGACTTCACTTGTATCTTATAAAGCACTCCTGGGCCATCTGACCACTGTGCCACTAGGTTTCCCTCCTATTGTCATTATTATCCCTCCTCAGTTATGCTTTGGTCAAATGCTGGAATAGCCAACTCCAACTGTCTCAGACAGAGGAGGAAACTATCAACATGTGTGACTGAGAACTCCAGGGGTGGGTTTGGCACGGGTGTTGCTTGACCAAACTACTCAAATGGTGTTGAGATTGGGCTTCTCTCGTCTCTTGGCCTTGTCTCTCTAATGTTGATTTTCTTCTCAGACACGCTGTCTTGCAAAGGTGAAATGGCCTCCAGCTACTGTGATCTCCTAACTTCCAAGTCTGTCAGAAAATTAGACTACATTTCTCCACTGGTCAAATGAAAATCTGTGATCGGACTCTCCTTGGCCTAGGTTGGTCCAAGTACCTGTCTCACCTGTGCCAGGAAGGTTTCATTAGCAGAACACAGAAGCCTACTAGATATTACACAGCAGAGAGGGTTTTAACACCAGTTTTGGATGCTTGTAAAATTTTTGGATGGTCTGATGGAGTGAGTTCTAGGATTGAATCTTCAGGAATGACTCCCAACACAGCAGAGCTGCCCTGCTGTGGGCAGCCACAATTCTTGAAATAGTTGGCAGGGCGGGAGACCAGGAGGCCCCTGTGGGAACAACTGAGCTCAAGATTGCATGCCGTATTTGGGATTCAGGGGTTGGGAGGCCCACACTCATGGTCCCACTGCCACTAAACTGCCTCTCAAATCCAAAACACAATTGACCCCATGTTGGACCACTGTTGTGGGAGCAAGCATCTTCACAAGGATGTGACAGAAAATGCATAAATCACAGGGAAAGGATCTCTCTTGCACATCTGTTCCAAACCTTGTTTGAGTGGAACATTGTGGGTAATAATTTATTGACCATTGCCTGCAGAAAAGCCAGGAAATGGTAGTTTCTGGTTTTCCCACTCTTAAGGCATTGCAATACAGTATGGCATGCTGGAGAGATGTCAGAGAGGCTTTGGGGGCCAGTCCACGATGGGGGCTCTGAGAGGCTGGGAGGCTTTGCTTGGCCAGCCTTTAGGCCACACTTTCAGCTCCTGCAACTGGAAAATGGTCAGGTCCACCTGTTGCTGATAGGTACTGATAGTGGGATAAGGTTGGTCATCCAGAGTAAATTCACATTCTAATACACTCTTTACACTGTTACTGGAAAGAAAGCTAAAAACAAAAAACAAACTAAAACAAAACGAAAATCCTAGGTGACAAAACTAAGAAATGCCCCCGTAAGGTACAATGCCTTGTCACCTACACTACTACATTTGATTTTCATGAAAGCAGCAGGAGGAAGGATCAGTAATATTCTCCCCACTTTAACAACAGAGGTGAGACTTAGAGGTCAAAAGGTGGTCCAAGTGAATCCCTTACAACTGGTGAGTGGCAGAGCTTAGATTCAGTTAGTCCTACCCTGCCTCAACTCCTGTTCCTTTGGGGCTGGATCAGACTGCAGAAGAAACAACTTCTTCTTCCTCCTCCTCCTCCTCCTCCTTCTCCTCCATCACCCCTTTTTTTTTCATACCACTGGCTGGACAATAAATGATTTTTATTTCACATTTCTCTTGATGAAGGGAAGATTTGTATTCTGATTCCACAGTAGACTTTTGAAAACGTGATTCAAAATATGGTATCTTTACTTTTTAAGAAACATTTAAAAGTGGATTCTAGGCTTTCTTGAAGCAGAGTGTACAGTTCACCATGCACCTCATTTCTGTGTGCAGCAGGTACAATTTGCATTAGGGCAGGGGCTTTGGGGATACTACAAATAATGTTCAGGGAAATAGGGATGAAAGAACTTTTGCTTGCTGTTTTCTTGTAGTAATGCATTGCACAGGATGAACTGCCACTAAAATTGAGGAAATCTTAACATTATTGTGTGTGAAAGAGAGGAATAGCATTTATTATACAAAGTAAGGAAGTGTTCTCAAAAAGAATGCTAAATTTAGATGAAGCCATTTTGAGGAAGAAACTTTGTAACCTATAACATATTAAACAAGAGTATAGTTTTCCTGGGAGTTCTATTGTTGCCATGATGCTTCCCAAACTTGACAGTGCAGATGGCTCACCCAGAAGAAACTTCTTTCTGAAACAAAGATGCCAGGTCCCAGCCCTCCTGTGCAGAACCTTGAGCAGGGGAAAACATTTTCCTACTTCCTGGAAGCTCTGGGCAGCCTGGAGCGTGAAAGGCTGCAGGAGCCTGCAGTCTGAGGGTGGAGGCAGGAGATGTGTACAAGCTCAAGGCTGCTCCGCACCCACCCATTCCGTCGTCATGCTCTTTGAAAAATGAAACAGGGAATTTCAAATGTGTTTGTTTAATGCTGAGTGTTCTAAGATGCCACAGTATCATTGTACATATCTAAATTTAGGGCATAGATGGGCCCATGTTTCTCCCAAACAGCAATATTTTTAGCATTAGCTATTCCCATGTAAATGCAAAATTTCCTTTGATAACAGATCAAAGCAGACACCTCCTTGCGGTCCTTCTTGTGGGCTGTGAAATGACTGGTTTGTGTGAACCAGATCGGAGCCACACAGAGCAGTTAGCAGCGTTACAAATGGTTCCCACTGCCAGCACCCCTGAAGCAAGAGCCTCCTTTCCCTCGGCTCTTGCAGACTCTGACCACTATAGTGACAGATATCACAAGACTGGACTGAATGACCTCTGAGGACACAAAATCTTGAGAAAGGGGTTTGCCTGAGGCCAGTAAGGTGGTGTGAAATTGAGGGCCAGTTCCAGGGTAAGAGAAGGAAGCATCAGATCTGCTGTCTGGAGATTCTGCCTGGAGGTCTGACCCTGCAGCGCCTGCGTAGCCACTGCATAGCCACTACGTAGGGTGGCTCCACCCCACAGGCCAATTGGGCAAAGCCACGTTCAAGATCGAGGAGGACCTTCCTTTCCATGCATGCGATTGGGCTGACATGCTCCTAGAATCCTCACCATGCTGTTCCTCAGAAGGGCTTTGTGAATAGCCAGTCATTCTTGAGCTTCTGGGCTCTAGTGGCCAAGTTGGATCTGTCTCTTCGTCATCTTCACTGGGCCCCATGAGGTGTTTGTAACATTCCACACAGCAAGCTGATTGTTTTCTTTTCCCCCTTGCTTTATTTTCCTGAAGTTAAAGAAACACTTCTGTTACAGTTGAATTGTGTCCCTCTAGAATTCATATCCCCCACGTGTCTGTCAGCTTGTTGTGCTGTGAGGACTTGCATGTTCCTGTGATGCTGAAAGTTGTACCACGGGTATTTCACATACCAGCAGGGCCACCCATGATTGACAGGTTTCATTTGAGCTTCCAGACTAAGACAGACTAGAGGGAAAGAATTGGCAGCCCATTCCTGAAATAATTTGTTGTTTTGTTTTTGTTGTTAGGTGCCATTGAGTCAGGTCCAAATCATAGTAACCCTATGTACAACAGAAGAAACACTCCCTGACGCTGTGCCATGCCCTGCACAATGTCAGTGCTTCTCTGCTATTCATAGGGTTTTCAATGGCTGATTATTTCAGGATTTTTTTCAGGAGTGGGCTGCCAGGTCCTCCTCCCATTTTTTGCAGTGCTGGAGATTGAACCCAGGGCTTCACAGTTCACAGAGCAGCACTCTACAAACTGAGCTAAACCCCAGGCCTGCCAAAATAATTAGCCATCGAAAATCTTATAAATAGCAGTGAAACACTGTCAAATATAATGCCAGAAAATGAGCCCCCCAGACTGGAATGCATTCAAGACTGGGGAAGAGTTGCCTCCTCAAAGTAGAGTCAACCTTAATGACAGGAATGGAATAAAGGCTCTGGGCCCTCCTTTTGCTGATGCGGCATGACTCAAAATGAGAAGAAACAGTGGCTGCAAAAGTTGGCTCAAACATGAAAAAATCTTGTTCATGGCACAGTGTTGAGTAGTATTTCGTTCTATTGTACATGGGGTCACTATGAATGGGATCCAACTCAAGGGCATCTAATAACTACAAGAATTTCTATGCTAAAGTCCTAACCTTTTGTACCTCAGAAGGTGACTACATTTGGAGATAAGGTCTTTCAAGAGGTTATAAAGGCTAAGTGAGGTCAATAGAGCTGGCCCTAATCCAATGCGACTGCTGTCCTTATAAGAAGAAGAGATCAAGACAGTCCATGCAGAGGGAAGTATGCACGGCACAGTGAGAAGGCAGCCAGCTACAGGCCAAGGAGAAACCACCCCCTCCAATGCTTTCATGTCCAACTTCTTGCCTTCCATAACTGTGAGAAAATAAATTTCTGTCATTTGAGCCGCCCAGTCTGTAGTAATTTACTGTGGCAGCCCTAGTAGACTAATACACCTTCCCTCCAGACCAACAGCAAGTATGACCTTCCATCTCTGTTCCCAGCCCCTGTTGTTAATATAACTGCTGACGATTTGCCTTCTGGACTCAGAGCTGGCAATGAGGTAGCCACCAGCAAGTGTGTGCTCAGAGTCCTTCCTTCCATCTCTTCTCTACCTCCTTGCCTCCCTCATCCTCCTGGGGCCAATGACCTGTAAAGGTTTACCAGTGGCTTCCGCAAAAAGAGCTTTGTTGAAGGCCAGCTGACAAAGGGACTGAAGGTAGCTTAAGTCTGTCTCCCTGGTGTCCCTGGGAGAGGAATTTACGAGGCCCGCAGATAGGGAAAGAGAGGGCAGAGTGCCTGTAACTGGGGGTGTTGGTGGGATAGTCCGCACCCTGTACTGAAGTCCAGATGGAACTTGGGGGTAATTCTGGTCTGTCCTGCAACTGTTGACGGCACCCTTCATTCTAATCTCTGTCCACAAGGCCCTGTACTCATTCCTTAGCTTCCACCCATCAGAGACCTTTGCGTCTGCCTGGTTGTCAAGGTCATTTTATTTCATTTATGTAGTGGTGCTGGGGATGGAACCCAGGGCCTCATGCATGCTAGTCAACTGCTCTGCACCTGAGCTGCACCCCTGCCCTCAAGGTCATTTTAGATCAGGTCCTAGGGTTCTGTACCTATGTCCAGAAAAAGAACTTGAACCATCTTCAGGAGCAGGGATATTACCACTTTATGTCCTGGTTTCATATCCAGAAGTCTAGAGGGGCCATTTCTCCCCTGCAGAGGGAGTCCTCAGAAAAAGAAAATCTCTCACAGCACCCAGAGCGGGCCTGGCCTGAGGTCTCTCTACTGCCATTCTAGACCCCACCTCTGCAGCAGTGGTCACCAGGAGGTGGCCAGCGGGCCTTCTGCTGGTGGCTAAGCAGGGGGTCTCCTGACTGCCCATAGCAACTGAGTGAGGGCGCTCAGGCCCGCGCCCTCTGCCAAGCCTGAATGGCTCAGCTGTTGCCTCCTGGAGGGATGGGCCCAGGCCCCACTCTCCAGACCCTGCCACCACCTCCGCAGCCCCAGGCACAGGCCTCCATGCTCCCAAGGCCAGCATGACCAGGTGCTGTCTGTGCCTCTGAGGCTTCAAGTGGGGCACCCACCCTAGGCAGGGTACACTTCAGGGCACAGTGCAAAACAAGTAGGCTTTGGCATTGGACTGTTCCAGGTTCAAATCTTGCCTCCTACCCTAGAGAGCTCTGATAATCTTTGGCAAGTTGTTAGCACTGAGCTGCTGTGAGTCTTGCTGTGAAGCAGGTGCAAGGCAGGGGCTCTGGACCGTGGCCTGGGTTTGGTGCCAGCTCTGCCCACTCACTCACCACCCTGGGCTGTGGGAAGTCACAGAGAGACCCCTTGGAGGAATACACTTCCTGCTGCCTTGGCAGAGGGGGACTCAAATGAGACAGTGCATGCAATACATTTAGCTTAGCTCCTGGCCATTGTAACCCTTATGTGATCGCTGTCACTATGAGTGCTGAGAGCGTCCACAGAGAGCTTGGCACACAGCCAGCATTCAACAAATGTTGGTTAAGTGAGCCGTGCTGGAGGCCGCCAGCCCTGCCTGGACCAGGGCTGCTCAGCTGTGCTCAGTGCTGAGACTGGCTCTGGAGAGTGAGGCCCCGAGGGACCTGACTCCGGCTGGTCTTCAGCTCCTTTTGGGGTCTGAGAAGCCCAGGGGAAGGCAGTGGTCTTTGACCTCATGGAAGGCAGGAGAGGGTCTTTGTTCTTCCCTCATCTGCTGCTTTCTGACTTAGGTAACTCCAAGTGAGTTCAGAGAGTAGCCCTGTCCTGGATAAGCCTGGCTGTGACAGGACACAGGCCTTGTGGGAAGAGCCCCTGGCCAGTGTGCTCCTGGGCCTGGAGCTGGGGGAAGAGCAGGGAGAAGGCTCCTCGCAGCCACTGTCTGTTCTCTGGCTCCCAGCATTGCTGCTCTTACCTGCCACCTCTGCGGGGAAGTACCTGGGTAGGAGGGTCTCTTCTCTGAGAGCACCAGCAGCTAATAAAAGCAGCTTGCTTGTGACCTCCAGAGACCACCATGGAGGCAACACACCTACAAGGGTGTGCATGAAGGCGGGAAGGATTTAATCTTAAATCGGGTGTATCAAAAGTTGCAGTTTTAGCTCCATATCAACAAGATCCTGAAGGGCAACATTCCTGGGCAGATTTCCTGGGGACCAGGTGAATCCAGCTGGACTGTGGGAGCGACGGTAGAGTGGGAGGCCTGAGATGAAACAGTGCACACACACACACACACACACACACACACACACACACACACACACGGCTGCACACGCATGTGTGCACAGGCACATAAACACGCACAGACTGATAGACACAGACACACCATATGTGGACACGGGTGGGCACAGACACAGAAACATACGCACATGACACCCAGGGACCTACATACCCGCACACAGACACCACCCCCACTGCACAGACGCAAGAATTGCACAGCTGGGAACATCAGAGTCACTTGGGCTGGGCAGCTTGTTTCAGACACAGGTTCAGATACAGGTTTTCAAGCCTGTCCCAGGGACTGTGAGCTGATGTTTCTGGGAAACCTGTGTTTTACCTTTACATGCGCATTTCACATCACCTCAGACGTGTTGAGGTGTGGCCAGCCCTTTGAGAAACTCTACTTTAATGCCAGCAATCGTGGTGATGAGAGTTTAGATTGAGAAACCAGGGAAATAAATAACTTTGGGGGCTTGGTCATCTCTGGGCCAAAACAGTCCCTCCCTACCCAGTAGTTCTAGAACACTGATTGGGGCACGTGGTTAAGGAGACCAGGTGCCAGGAGACAAGAGCATGGGGATCCCAGTTTAGCAAGGTGGCCGAGGACAAGAAGCCTGACCGCTTTCTCTCTCCCCTCCCCATTCCCTGGACGCTGTGGGGGCAGCATGGAGAGAACCTACTGGCCAAGGAGCTGACTCACAGGGGTCAGGCCAGGCCCGTAGCTCTGCACTTCTTCCTTTCTCCCCAGACTTGCCTCTGGCTCCTGCACAGCCCTGACCTTTCATTCATTTCCCACTCAGTCCCCGGAGCCTACATCCACCATCTTCCTCCCGGGCCTCCTGGTGGACGCTTCCGGGCCTTGCCTGCCTGGTAGGGAAAGGGCATGTTGGGAGAGAGAAGAAGGCTCCTTCTCCACCAGCTGCTGGCCTTGGGCTGACCCTGGGACATCATCCTCAATGACCAGGCCTGGCAGGTGCGTGGAGAGAGGCAGAGAGAGGAGGTTCTCAGGAGGGGCTCATACTGGCTGGGGCACAATGTCGCACCCTCTCCTGGGTGTAGACGCACAGGCTGTGAAGATATGAGGGCAAATTCTTAGCATCCTCCCCGCTCTGTGGTTTCCTTTCCCTTATTGTTTTCCTCAAGCAAGTGGCCAAGCCCTGCGACTTTGTTTTGGATAAACCCACTGGGGGGATGAGGAAGAAAAAGAGAGTGGGAGAAAGAAGTGCCTCCACGGGAAACAGAGAGGCCAATGTGGAAAAGCGAAGCCCTTCTTTTGACTGGGGCTGGAGGGGAGTCTCTGCCTTCCCTGCAGCAGGCCAGGGTGAGCACAGCCCACACGTTGCCAGCCCCACCCTGGGTGAGTGTGCTGGCTCCCAGGGGACCCTGAGGACAGCGGAACACAGGGGGCCTGGCAGGATGACTCTGGGACCTTTAAGGCCCGAGAAAGACAGGGTTGAAATACCCACCTGTCCTGAAGGATTTAGTGGGGAGATGCGTTCAAAATTAAGAAATTTTTAATTTCTTTATTAAAAATTAAGAATGCTCCATTTCTATAGGTTTTGTGGTGGGAGATTTACTCCCCATTTGCCTTTTAACAGTTAATTTCGTGAGACATCCTATCTTAAGGAAAACCCTATGACTGGCGGAGATTTCAGAGGGGCAGGCGGGAATCACCTTGCGTGCAGTGGTGGAGGATGGAGGGGTTGTCCAGGGGCTAGGTGCCTTACTTACCTACCCTAACTAGTGGTGGCTCACTTCCCTTCAAGGCTCTCTACCACAGATGTCCTAAAGACGGCAGAGGACTCCCCTGCCATAAGGTAGTCGTGGGGTGGAAACAGCACGGCCAGCATGCAAAGGGCCCCTTTTCTCAACAAAGTCTCAACGTCATTCCTCTGGGCACCCCTCCTGACCCTGTGGCCATCCAGGGGAGGGTTCAAGGCAACAGGAACATCTCTCAGGTAAGTGAATGGTGTGAGAGTCCTCCCCCTCCCTTGCTTCGGCTCCCTTAAGTTTCCTTCTGTTGGCAGGCTTAAGCTCAAAATGAGCACAAATCCCATCAATTTGGCCCCTTTAGGCTTTTTTATTTTCTCAGTAAGAGCTTTCCAAAGTTAGCCTTGGAGCTGTGGGAAAAGTCAGGCCTCCATCCCAAAAGCAATAAGATGAGGACAAGGCTGGATCTATGGAAGGTGGATCTGCAGGCAGACAGTGAAGCGCAGACCGCAGAGCCTTTTCCTGTGCTCTTGTCCTTCACGTGGACACTCTGGTCTCTCCTATAAAATGGTATGGTATTTGCATATAACCTACGTGCATCCTTGTGTATGCTGCAAATTATCTCTTTCTTAGGCGCTATCGAGTCAGTGTCGGACTCACAGTGACCCTACATACAACAGCCAAAACACTATTGTCAGGGCTTCTTTGCTATTCATAGAGTTTTCAATGGCTGATTGTTTTGGGAGTGGGTTGCCAGGTCCTTCTCCCAAGCCTACAGCCCATGGTGTTCCCAGGTGGTCTCCCATCCAAGTACTAACCAGACCTGACTCTGCTTAGCTTCTGAGATCTGATGGGATCCAATGCCACAGTGGTACCACTGTAAGCTTAAATTATCTCTTGGTTACTTATAATATGTATTATAATGTAAATGCTATATAAATAGTTGTTACACTATATTGTTTAGGGAATAATAGCAAGAAAAAAAAAACCAGTCTGTAAGTGTTCAGTACAGAAGCAATTAGTTTAATCCAAGAGTGTGGATGAGGCTGAACTTGCGCCGGGGTGTTCAGACAGGCAACTGAAGCACCTGCTGGGGGTGCTCTCCTAAGAAGCTTCCCAGGGGAAAGGAGGAGTGGACCCTGGGGGGTTCCAGGACAGGCTGTCCTGTCATATGTGCCAGCTGGCAAACTTCAGCAAGACAAAAGAGGCAGGAAACGGAGCCTGGGCTGAGCCAGCTCCATCTTGTGCCCCCCACATGTCCTTCCTGCAGCAGCGCCTTCCTTGTGGTTAACACACCCAAGCTTCCCTGGAAACCCGGCTCAGCCCTCGCCTCTCTCACTTTGCAGGTGCAGTCTGCCCAGGCCATGTCACGCCTTCCAGATTTAGCTTGTCATTTGTGCACCGGGGTAGCTCTTGGCTGAGTGTACATGTGCGTGTTTGTGTTCTGATCAGCAGGACCTGTGTCCCTCATTCACTCTACCTCTCTTCATAGTGCCTGGGACGAAGAATATCCCTCCGGGTGGGAGGTGCTGCACAAATGTGGTGGAAAACAATGTGGAGTCTGACTCGCTCATATGAAAATAAGAAACAGAGGCAGAGCCTGGCCCAAGATCACACTGCTAGCTAATGGCAAAGTTTCTCATGCTTCTTTAGAAATAGTTCGGTGTAAGAGAGAGAGGGAGAGAGAGAGAGAGAGAGAAAGGGAGAGGGAGATGGAGAGGGAGAGGGATGGAGGGAGAGAGAGAGAGAGAGAGAGAGAGAGAGAGAGAGAGGGAGAGGGAGAGGGAGAGAGGGAGAGAGAGAGAGAGAGAGAGAGAGAGAGAGAGAGAGAGAGAGAGAGAGAGAGAGGAAGTGGCATTAAAAGTGGAGATTTTTACCTTCTCAGAATTAGCGTATTTGAACTTGGCGCACACCTGTAATCCCATCAACTCAAGAGGCTGAGGCAGGAGGATTGAAGGTTTGAGGCCAGAGGCAGCCTGCCTTACTTAGTAAGACCCTGTCTCAAAATAAAAATTACAATAAGGAAGGAAGGGCTGGGGGTGTGGCTAAGTGGTGGAGCCCTTGCTCAGCATGTGGGAGAGTCTGGATTAAACCCCCAGTATTAAAAAAAAAAAGCTTATAAAATACTAAATTTAAAAAAAAATTTTTTTTTAATTTTTTAAAATTTTTTAATTTTTTAATTTTTTAATAAAATTTAAAAATTTTTAAAATTAATTTTTTAAAATTTAAAAAAAATTTTTTTTTTAAATTTAGTATTTTATAAGCTTTTTTTTTATCACTTGAAATTATTGCCCTACTTTATCCCTTTGATTAAAGTCTACTTAAGAACCAGGACTGGTTGTGCTTTAAAGCACAATGAAGTCATACTCTTTTAGTGCTCAGCCTGGCTCTCAGAAACACAGGGATCCTTGATGCCTGGGATCTAGAAGGCCATGGACTCAACTACCTTGGGCGAGTCCTGAAGTAATTTGTTGATGCAACTCACACGCTCATCTGTGTGGTGTGCAAGGCAGCTGGAAAGCCCTGAAGAGAGGTTTTGGAGCCCCAGGGGGCTGGCAGGTCAGATGGGTTGGGTATGAGGTGATGTGGGACAAGGAGGTGGGGTGTGTCCAGGATGACCCTGGCTCTCTGGCTTGTGGATAGTGAGGAAAGGAAGTGTGTGACTGTGGGGAGTTTGGTGGCCAGCCAGGAGCCAGGAGGTGCTCATACTCAGTCTGGGGCTCATAGAGGTAGAGGGGCCGGTGGAACAGCAAGTGGATACATCAGCAGGCAGGTGAATGGGTGTGAGGTAGGGATTAACAGGCTGTGGCCCTCTGAGGACAGGGCTGTCTTGCTTACTATTACAGTCTCAGTGCTCTGCGCAGTACCTGGTACATTGAGGCCCTCAGTAGAATAAAGGAGTAAATAAGCCATGACAAAGAAAGGTACAGAGGGAAGACAACAGAGCTACCGAGGGCAGTCCCCCATCTCCTCTGAAACCACAGGCTAGGTCACCTCTGTGTTCTGCCTCCTCATCTATAAGGGCAGACACAATTCCTGGCACCTTGCTGGTGTGAGTGTGAGTAGCAAATGGGATCAGGAGTGGGTCAGGGTCCCGGATGTCCGGAGGACCACACAAGTCCAAGACATGGTCATCCACAGAGTGCCAGCTAGTTTGGCTTATTTTTCCCTTCAGATATTCTTTTTTTCCTAGAGACAAAAAATGTTCTTGTAACGAATAGTGAGCACAGGTTAATTGGCCAGATGAGTGTGTATATCTCACATCCTCACCCCTGGATACACATCCAATGCTCTGAGCCTGTTCCACTGAGGAGAGGCTAAAAACAATAGTGTCTGCTCTGCGTGTGGCAGGAGCACTTAGTGAAAGGAAGAGTATGATGCTGGCTAAACAAGTCCAGAGGAAGAGAAGGATTTGTATTGTATTGCTTTAGTTAACCCACTAAGTTTCTTTCTTTCTTTCTTCCTTCCTTCCTTCCTTCCTTCCTTCCTTCCTTCCTTCCTTCCTACCTTCCTTCCTTCCTTCCTTTTTCTTTCTTCTTTTCTGTGCTGGGGATTAAACCCAGGGCTTTGTGCTTATGAAGCATGTGACAGCTCCTTGTACCACTTTCTAATGGCCTCTGTGACCTCTGCTGCCATCAGAAATATAAATCAAATAATGACACACGATATCAATTTTAGGATCTTCAAGAATGGAGTACCAAAGACAAATTTTCAGAAAAACTAGCTGTTAATAGAAGCAAGAGCCTTAAAAATGTGCAGCATTTTGGTGCAGTGGGTCCAAGCTGAGATATCTATGTGGAAAAATAAGACCCCAGCTTCCACCAGATGTGTTTGATAGTCTGTCCTCCATTCTTGGCCCAGCTTCAAAAGGGCTGTCCAGTGTGGGCTCCACTTCCTCATCTCCAACCCAAGTTTAAAATGACCTTTTGTAAAATAAATCTTTTCCTATTTCTTCCTTTGCTTTCTATGGTGACCCTTTCTCTACCTTGTGAGGGCATCTCAGCTCCCCCTCCCCCCATCATTAGCACATGGTTAGTTTAGGGACATATAGATGTAACCCCAGGTTACACATAGAT